>JBBPBX010035042.1:0-32276 GCA_038048925.1 Garcialebias charrua
TATATTTACATATATAAATACAAAGTACTGTATATAGGTTAATCATGTATAGTATCCCCTTCTACCTTGTGTATGTGCATGTTCATATTGTCTTTTTCCAAATGTATGAATTCTGCTTCTTTTTTGATTATGTCATGTGTCTTTTTTTTCTGTATAATTAGAACATGCTACTGGATGCCTCAAATTTCCCCCTGGGATTAATAATCAATCTGTTATGGTCAATCAATCAATCAATCAATCAATCAATCAATAAATCAGTCAGTCAGTCAGTCAGTCAGTCAGTCAGTCAGTCAGTCAGTCAGTCAGTCAGTCAGTCAGTCAGTCAGTCTGTCTGTCTGTCTGTCTGTCTGTCTGTCTGTCTGTCAGTCAGTCAGTCAGTCAGTCAGTCAGTCAGTCAGTCAGCCAGCCAGCCAGCCAGCCAGCCAGCCAGCCAGCCAGCCAGCCAGCCAGTCAGTCAGTCAGTCAGTCCGTCTGTCTTTTCCTCATGTCACCCTTTTCCATGACATGGTGTAATCATTGCTGTTCGTAATCTGATTACTTCTTGTAATCATGGCTGTTTTCTCAACTGAAACCTATTCTCACAATGCAGAACTTTGTGGGCTTAGCATGGATCATATATCTTTCTGCCTGTTCAGTGCATCCCACCCATCCAAAGGTTCACTCGGTTCTTACATAGCATCTCTGTAGCTTGTGCATGTCTTCCATGAGAAGACTTGGTAAGTTAGCCACAATGTCCGGTTGGTTAGCATTCACCTGTTGGTCAGTCTGGATCTGTAAGTCCCACAATTTCTTAACATTCCATTCTCCACCACCCTTAGTGGGATCTCCCACTTTGACTGTGGAAACTTCAGTTCCTACTCAGCACATATGTTTCTGTTCATTATTCCAGAAGTTCCTGGATATTGATCCAGATGTTCCTGGATATTGTTCTTGTTTTTTCTTTCTTTCCCTCGGCAAAGGCAGACACTTCTTCCTCCTGCTTCATCTTTGCATTGATCTTTGTCCTGTGAACCTTTTTCAGAGCCTCTTTCTGCATATCTTCCAAGTTGTAAACTATGGATCTTGTCCGTTGGTCTCTTAACACAATCGATAAAATTTTCTCAACAAGAAGACAGGGCGAAGGAAAGCCCTCTTGCCTCAATGGAGCACATTGTCGGTTGAGGATGCTGAAGATACAAATTGGACTATGATAAAAGAATGTCTGCTTTGTGTAGCTGTTCTAGCTATTGTTAAGCTGCCTGGCTGTTCTAGCTATTTTTAAGCTGCCTGGTATGGAAGGAGTGGGCCGTGTGGTCAACACTCAGATGCACAGGCTGTGCAAGCAAATCTCGCTGGTGGGAAGGAATACATCTTGGAAAAGTTGGAAACTAGACTCAGCATATTTAATCACAGTTTGGCTGTTTGGAGTCACCATGAGTTGTACTAGCGAGACTGTAAAGGCAGACAGAAATTAACTGAGCTCGGCCTGACCCAAAACAAATGTTGATATCTGAACCTGGCTTCCCCCATGCCAGCCTTGGAAGGCTGACTATCTCAATTTCTCCTGGATATTATGGAAAAAAGGACAATGACCTGTGTTTGAGCTCAACCAAGCTAGCTGATAAACCCCACCTCTTATCAGGACTATAGCTAGCAGGGGGCTCCTGCCTACCAACTGTTGTCTTTCCTAGGTGTTTGTGTTCATCCCCTATGTCTTCATATTCTGAATTTTGTAATTGTTCCCCTGTCTGAGGATTTTCCAGTAAGGTGTCATGTTCTATTCTTCCCTGTGTCTCCTGTTTTTGCTCGGTGGATGAGTTTTGCTACCATGTCAGCTCTTCTGGTTTATTTTAATAAAAAACATTTATTTATCCCTGAGTTCTCCAAGTTTTTGTCTGCAATTGGGTTCAAACATATGACAACTGGTATGATTTATTTGTGTCTGTTTTGTGGAAAAACACTAGTTTGGGTTCAAGACATGTCTACGCCATTCATCATAGTTAGGTTTCAGATGTTTTTGATCATAGATGTTTTAAAAGTATACTGAGTGATTGTTCACCTTGATAAGTCAAAACCCCTGGAAGGAGTTTGTATCAGTGTAATGTGCAAACACTCAGCAGTCCCTTTTAATCAAAATGACAGACCTTTATGTTGTTTTTTTAATGTAACACGGGCTATGAAGGCGGTTACATTAAGAAATGATACATAATGATAAAACTGAAAGCACAACATGGACAGGATACAAGTCCATCACAGTTCACCTAACCTGAAGATAGCTGTGTAAGAAAATATGTTGTTTGAGGTTTTTATTGTTTTATTATTGTGGCTAAGAACATGGGCCTCATGCAAGAACATGTTCGTATTTTTATCCTAAATTTATCTTACTTTTGTTCGTACGAAGCGTTCGTACGAACATGCCACGTCAGATTCAACAAACTCTTCTATCCTCAGGAAAAGTGTGTAAATGAGCTGCGTAAATATAATGAATTGCACCTGTTCTATCCACCTGCTCGTGCACGCGGAGAGGTCATTTACATAATTCCCACCCCTCAAAACACCATATAAGGCTACGTTTCCTGCCTCAGAGAGCAGGAAGTGTCCGTTCATAAAATGACAGCGAAAAGTAAAAAGAAGAACTTTACGGGTGCGGAGATTGAAGTTCTGCTCTCCGAGATCGAGAAAAGAAAATCTGTCCTTTTTAGCAGCGTCACTCATGGGATTAAAGGACCAGCTAAAGCCAAAGAATGGCATGAAATAACCACTGCTGTTAATGTTGTGTCTCCCGTGGGTCGTACAGTATCAGAAATCAAGAAAAAATGGTTTGATCTGAAAATGGCTTCAAAAAAACGTCTCGCCGCAGCACGGTGCTCTATGACTGCAACAGGAGGAGGTCAAGGAAAAGTCTGCGTTACCGAGATGGATGGAAAAATAAATGTCATGTCAAAACTCCAATTGTGCGCTCAACTACAGCACGAGTGCGTGTATGCAGCTTATTACACAAGCGCTCCTGTCTTGTCTGAGGGCTGTTTAGAGGTGTCATAAGCCATGGGGCTAATGCATAGCCTCGATCACCTGTGGAAAATAGTGAGTTATAGTTAAATGATCAGAGAATAATTCCAAATCCTCAATTACTAATTAAAAAGTTACCAACAAGCCAGCCATCTCCATGCGCACCTTGCGCAAGACAGGTGAAGGTGCTTTGATCCGTATGTGTGTACAGTCTATTGCTCCGATGGTGTTTGGCAGTCCAGCAATAGCATGAAAATCAGTCTTAATTTGTACTTGTTCTGCGGCGGTGTATGGGAATTTTATGTACCTGGGTGTTAATTTGAGGAGGGCTTTGATGACCAAGGGGAGCGCACGACTCACCGAAGCCTGCGACACACCAGACAAATTAAACTTAAAATTATAATTCTAATTCAAACAGAATAACCTATTGTCAAGAATAATTATGGTGCGTGATTTTTTTAAACCCAAAATATTTTCTAAATAACGAAGTGTAAAGTTATTACTGGAGAAAATCCGTCTGGATAACAGCAGACTGACTGCTCGTAAAATAAACGACAGGTTTTGTTCGTATCTGAAAAAAATCTTAGAATACGAAAACATTGTTGAATGCCACAAATGCTCCTAAATCACTCGCATGCACAGTTTAAGAACAAATCTGTGCGTACGAACGGTTCTTGCATGAGGCCCATTGTTCTCCTCTTATTTTCTAAACATGATGTTGTGGCGGACCACTAGGGGACTCTACTCACACCCAGTGGACCGAATGTGTTACCGGATGTTTTATTGTGAAAGGTCCAGAGGACCGGATGTTGTGTTGTGAAAGGGTTGGTATATAAGGCGGTTTTTGGGTGTTTACCGCCAGAATAGTAGGAGTTGATAAAAGTGAAGTTCTGCATCCCGTCTTCTGTGTCGTCTCTTCACCACCTCCTACAATGTCCCAGTAGCTTTCAAAACCCAAAATACATTACAGCAAAGACTGGTTCATCCCAAAGATCCGGTTTTCCGGCACAAACAGAGTAATATTGTATATGTCAGGAGGGCTGTGATCAGTCTTACATTGGTGATACTAAACAGCCACTGGCCAAAAGGATGGCCCAGCACAGAAGATCAACATCATCAGACCAGGACTCTGCAGTCTACAATCATCTCCAGGCCAGCGGTCACTCTTTCAGGGATGAAAATGTTCACATCCTTGATAGAGAGGAACGATGGTTTGAGAGAGGAGTAAAAGAAGCCATCTTTATGAAAATAAACCTTCCATCATTAAACAGGGGTGGAGGCCTCCGTGTTCAACTGTCCCCTCTTACAATGCTGTTATTGCTAGTATCACTCAGCCCCCTGTAAATAGCAAACGGCCATCAGGGTGCTAATGATCCATCGGCTGATGGTCCTCCTTGATCATGTGAACAGCTTGTTCTGAATGTCATAATCAAACTGGTTGATCCACTATGAAAAGGTGCTATTTATAAGACTGAGTTTGTTGTAGCTCCTCAGACTGAAGAAGTCATTTGGATAGAAGATGAAATGTTTCAAAAAGAAGAATTTGTCCAGGATCTGATTTAACCTGGTTATTTTTGATGACTTTAACAACTTTACTATACCATAACATTCTCTGATCTGTTTTGTGAGTCTGAATTTCTTTTCTTTTCTTGCAGATCTAAAGCCAGCACTGGTGATGGTACGGGGGTACATCAGTGCATGTGGCATGGAAACATCTGTGCATGAACCATGAAGACTACCTTGTGTTTTCAGGTTTGGAGGAGGCAGATTGTAGATGTAGGTAGGTGTTCACTTCAACTTAACATCCATTTTATGGGGCAGTTGTGGCTGAGTGAGCATTCTGTGTGGCTGCCCCCCGCCTGTGGAACTCCCTCCCTGACGACCTGAGAGCTCCACAGTCACTGGTTGACTTTAAAATCGGCATTAAGACTTTTCTTTTTAAGCAAGCCTATTCTGCTTTCACATGATTTTATCTTTGATCTTAGCTGTTATCTTTATTGATTTTACTTGATTTTATCACTTGTTTTATTTTATTTATTTTTTAAGCAAGCCTAAATCTACATGATTTTATCTTTGATCTTAGTCGATATTATTATAGATTTTATTTGATTTTATCACTTGTTTTATTTTTTACCTTTACCTTGTTACACATTGTAGCACTTTGAGATTTTTATTAATGAAAAGTGCATTATAAATTGAATTAATTATTACTATTATTATTATTGAGTGAGTGGTTAGAGCAGCCATCCTCCTGCGCAAGAGTCGGTGGTTCAATTCCACCAGCAGTCACATGATGAAGTGTCCATGGGCAAGACAATGACCCCTCATTGCCCCCGATGTGTGTCCTATCGATGTATGAATGTGATAAAGTGCTGAATATTCTTTGTAAAGATCTAGTAGAGTGCTGTATGAATGGGTAAATGAGGGTACAGATTGTGTTGTAAAGAGATTTCAGTATCTTGATAAGATAGAAATGTCCTTTATAAGCACAGTCCATTTACCATTTTATTGTCTTTATGCTGAGTTGTGTCTAAAATGTTGACATCATGTGATGGATGTTGGCATTATGGGTAATTAAAATGTGTTTTTAAATTTGAAGTAAATTATTTTCTTTTAATAAATTGTAATTTTGTTTTAATTTGTTTTAGTTCTGAAAGTGTTTGAGCTCTTTCCATCAGTACCAACAGACTAATGAGAACCATTCTAAGAGAGGAAAAAAAACTGTGACTAAAAATATTCATCTTTTGGGTGAGGGAATGATTTGGCTCACATGACTGAGCTTAAGGGTCATAGAAGCCGACGTGGACCGAAGCCACACCGTTTAGCAGACAGCAGCAGGGGGTATTGAACTGGCACCAAATGAACAGCAGTCTGTGCCCAGAACTGAGCGAGGACATGGAAGGAAAGAAGCCAGAGGCTGTGAGCTTCCATCAAGCACTGCAGTGGGCTGTTCTGGATGCTTGTCAGGTTTCCTGAATATGCCAAGTAATACTGCCACAGAGTGATGTCTGCATCTGTCCCTGCATGCACGTGACTCAGAGCACTCACTTCATTACAGGTCAGGTTAAAACGAAATGTTATTTTTACTTAGAGAGAAACAACCTAAATACATGGACACATTGTAATGTCTGCAGTGATTTAACAACTCGTTTTGTCGAGTCAGTATTGCGAGAGTGAGAACCCAGAGAATATGGACTGAGGGAAAACAGGACTCAAGCTCTTAACAAACAAAAACAGATTTATTCACAGTGAAGATAAAGCTATGTACACAACAGAGACCTGGAAAACCTGGGGATGGAGGAGAAGGGTCAGATTCTATAAGAAGGGGAGATGGTAAGTATTCTGATGTTTGTTTCTTACGAGAGATTTAGTAAGTAGAGATGTTGAGAGGATGGCAGAGGATTTCCAGTAAGGATCAGTCCAGGCTTGATTAGCACAGAGTTTGCAGATGGGAAAATGCTGGATGGCAGAAGAGCAGCTGAAAGAGAGTCAATGTAGGATCCACAGGCAGGTACAGGCGTAGAGTTCAGGTTGGTTGGAGAATGGTCCACAGGTGAAGACTCAGGAAACAAGTTTCTGAAAGATCAAAAGGAGAACACAATGGTAAGTACTCATTTTGGTATAATAACACTGGAAGGCTGGATCATAAATACCAGTTGGCATGTAATGCTCCAGCAGGGAATGGAGCTCTTCTGCAGACTCTTATACCCCTGGTGCTCGTTAGTGAGTGATCTCCAGCTGTTGTTCATTGGCACCACCCTGGAACTCAGGAACCTGCAAAGATAGTATCTGTTATATAATTCATTGATTGTGCCACATTTGATTTATTGTGTAAGTGTATGGGGGAAAGCATGCAAAAGCAATACAATGCCTATTTTTATTATGCAAAAAAAGATTGTGAGAATTATAACCAGAAATCATTATTGTCACCCTTCTGGTGTATTATTTTCTCAAATGAAGCTACTGAAATTCTATGATTTGGTCGATTACAACATTTTGTTACTTATGTATAGAGCACATAATAATATACTACCATCAAATATTCAAAGTTTTTTGTGAAAAGAACAAGCTGTTACAATCTTAAGGGTAAAGATGTGTTTGTTAAACCACAGTTCAGAACAAGTTTGAAGGGAAGAACTACAGTAATACAAGGCGTAACATTGTGGAATAATTTAATGCCAGTATTTAAAGAAGCTAAATCAATTTCTGTATTTAAGAAAATTGTCAAAGTTGAATTGTTAAACAAATATGATTGAATGTAACTGAGTAATCCATATATTGTTGGTTAAACGAGTTATTTACTTATTTTGTTATTAGAGAGCAATTAGTTTGTATTAGATAGATAGGAGCAGATTTAATAAGATATTTTCTTCATCTGCTACCTTTTCATTTTACACCTTATATATTTTTTATTCTTTTCATTTGCTTGTCATTTGTTGTATCACATTTTGTAAAATGAATAAACTTAACCCTTGTGCGATCTTAACATTCTGTTTACTCCCCTTGTCCTACGGGTCAAAAATGACCCGCACTACCAAAGACCCAAAATAAAGCAGCTTTATTGAACTTTAAATCCAAAATCCATTTTCCACGATGAAACAACCTATTTATCAATGCATCTCAATTATTTATTTTTTTATATATTTTTTTATCATGTATTTTTGTTACACAATACAAAAAGACAATCACCAGTTAACAGTATTACACTTTTTTTTTTTTACCACAAACCAACTGTCAAAACAGTTTTCTTTTACACAGTAAAGGTTTATTATGGCTATTATATAAATGTAAAGTAATTATTTCTGAATTATTTATATTGAAAGGGAAAAAACAGTCAACAATCTGGAACTTTTTTGTCACGTTTATTTTTTAAATATTTTTTAGGAAGTGAATTATAAAAATACTTCTCTCATAACACAACAAAAAAACAAAATGTTGCTTGATTTTGTGAACAATTTTCAACTTCTACTATATTTATCACATGTAGGACAGTATGTGAGCCCCTTCTTGTTTGCTCTGGTGATGGACCGACTAACAGATGAGGTCAGGCAGGAATCCCCATGGACTATGATGTTTGCAGATGACATTGTGATATGTGGTGAGAACAGGGAACAGGTGGAAGAGAACTTGGAGAGGTGGAGGTATGCACTTGAAAGAAGAGGAATGAAAGTCAGCCGTAGTAAGACAGAGTACATGTGTGTGAATGAGAGGGAGGCCAGTGGAACAGTGAGGCTACAAGGAGCAGAGGTCACAAAGGTGCAGGACTTCAAGTACTTGGGGTCCACTGTCCAGGAAAATGGGGAATGTGGTAAAGAGGTGAAGAAGAGAGTCCAGGCAGGATGGAGTGATGGAGAAAAGTTTCAGGAGTGATTTGTAACAAAAAGGTGTCAGCAAAGGTCAAAGGAAAAGTTTACAAGACAGTGTTGTATGGTCTGGAGACAGAGACATGGACAAAAAGACAGGAGACAGAACTGGAAGTGTCAGAAATGAAGATGCTGAGGTTCTCCTTAGGAGTGACAAGGATGGATAAGATCAGGAATGAGATCATCAGAGGTACAGCACATGTTGAACAACTGGGAGATAAAGTTAGGGAGGCCACACTGAGATGGTTTGGACATGTCCAGAGGAGGGACAGTGGGTATATTGGTAGAAGGATGTTAGAAATGCAGCTGCCAGGAAAAAGACACAGAGGAAGGCCAAAGAGGAGATATATGGATGCAGTTAGAGAGGACATGAAGGTAGTTGGAGTGAGGACAGAGGATGCAGAGGACAGAGTGAGGTGGAGGAGGATGACTCGCTGTGGCGACCCCTGAAAAGGGAAAAGCCGAAAGAAGAAGAAGAAGAAGAAGAAGAAGAAGAAGAAGAAGAAGAAGAAGAAGAAGAAGAAGAAGAAGAAGAAGAAGAAGAAGAAGAAGAAGAAGAAGAAGAAGGACAGTATGTGTGAACGTGAGAATGAGCTTTGCAGATGTGTTTCTCACATGTGCAGCACACAGCTTTTGTCTTGCAGTCCTTCTTCCAGGGGCAGAACTGGCACCTTTTTCTTTTGACTGACCCAGCTGCAGCCTTTATTATTTCTTAGTTGTTTTTTTGTTTTGCTTGGCAGCTTGTGTGATGTGAGGGGTTAGCTGCAGATCAAGAGTGCAGGTGCAGGTCAAATGCAAGTTCTAGTGTCTTTGATGTGTGTGTGTGTGTGTGTGGGTGTGTGTGTGTGTGTGTTAGAGAGAGTTTGTGTGTGGCCTTTGAACTTTTTTCTGGTGTTTAAATGCCTTTATAATTCACGGGTCAAAAATGACCCATAGGACGATCTTTGGACCCTAGTGGTGTACAGCCCACATGTAAACCTAGACAAAAACAAAGTATCACTTTTTGTAATGATGGGGTCACTTTAGGAAAAGTCATAAAATTTCAAGTTGGAAAAATATAGTTTAAGGTATTTTTTCTATAGCTAAACATGGTAGCGGGTCACTTTTGACCCGCAGGACAACACAAGGGTTAAACAAAAAAAAAAAAAAATTCTGCAAAGAGCTTAAACCCTACAGTCATTATTTATATTTTCCTGTTTATACTTTGATTTTGTACATTTTTAACAATCAGACTTCTTCTACATATTTTGTGCTGTTTCAGTCATTCATAGACAAAAACTAAAATGAAATGTTCACTGTGACATTTTGTTATTGAACAATTATCTCTAAATGTATTTATGAGGAACTTGCCTTACATGTTTTGTATCATTAGAATCTTTTAAATTATTCCAAGAACTTTGTTTATTAAAAATTCAGCTTCAGAATACTGTACATGCTTCTGCTTCTCCTTCTGCTACTTATACCTTTTAGCCATTACTTTGCTTATTTTAGCTATCATTCAGCTACTTTAGACTTCTAAATAGCTTTTTTGCTGTGTATCATACTTTGCTAGTTTGTTCTTTTAGCTACCATTCTGTTGCTTCTAGCTTTAATCTGCCATTCTACTAGTTTTAAGTAGCATTCTGCAACGTTTAGCAAGATTTTGGTAATTTTAGCTAATGATATTTATTGTACATTTGGATTTAGATTTTGGCCAATGTTCTGCTACTTTTAGCAAGCATTTTTCTACTTTTAGATTGTGTTTTACTCTAATTTTAGCTAATGTTTATCTAGTTTTAACTAACATTTGGTAACTTTTAGATTCTGACCAATGTTCTGCTAAATTGAGCTCATGTTCTGTTACGTGTAGTTTTTGCTATTGAATTGAATTGAAAATGAATTGTTAGTTTTAACAAGATTTTTTCTACTTTTACTTTTATGTAGTTTTCCTACTTTTAGATATTGGCTACAATTCTTAATTTTTGTTTTTAGCTTGTCTTTTGTCATATTTAGCAAGTATGTTTTACCGTCAGCTGCATCGTTTGGGGCAGCTGTGGCTGAGTGTTTAGAGCAGTCGTTGTCCAATGGGAGAGTTGGGGGTTCAATTCCAACAGCAGTCAGATGTTGAAATGTCCATGGGCAAGACAATGAATCCCTCATTGCTTCTGATGTGAATGCGATCTAAAGCTCTGATCAGTCTTTGTAGAGATGTTGTAGAGTGCTGTATGAATGTGTGTAGTAGAATCAGAATCACAATAAGCTTTATTATCATTGCATCGAAGGACAGTGAGATTATGTACGTACAGTCATCCAAAAGATGGGCGGAGTGAATGTTGCTGCTGCTTCTAAGAGCTTCTAAAGGCTGAAATATACCTGAGCATACTCTGTACAGTATACGCCTCTGTACGACGTACGTACGCTGAGGCAAAAGCGTAGCCCCGCGCAGCCCCTCAGGGCACGAACGTGCAAAGCTTTTTTTTTTACGACCGCAAACGCGATGCGGTGTCTGACCATAAACTTCCCCGGCGCCGGACTGTTTTGTATGTTACACAAATGAATTAAATTCCTCTTCTTTATCGCTGATCGGGCCTTTTCTTTTGTTTTTTTGCCTAAAGTCAAGTAATCGCTTCTTCCTCCGTTCACTCATGACTGAAATGAATGAATTCAGGTCCTACCTGGGTGCGCGAGGCTTTATATTCCCTGGTGGGCTGCAGGAAAAGCGCTCCCTGTTATTATTTTTATTTCTGAGAGAACTTTTTATAACATATAAAGTAGAAACACCGCAGCAGAACACCGCAGAAGAACACCGCAACCGGCTGCTCATAGAGTGAGCTGACGAGCTGACGAGCTGTCAATCATTTCAGTAGGCGTGTCAGCAAGTGACCAATCAGCGACCTCAGTTTGTCCCCCTCTGCTCGCAGCTGCTC
Source organism: Garcialebias charrua (assembly GCA_038048925.1). NCBI lineage: Eukaryota > Metazoa > Chordata > Actinopteri > Cyprinodontiformes > Rivulidae > Garcialebias > Garcialebias charrua. The sequence continues at coordinate 11,258 of JBBPBX010035042.1, forward strand.
GGGGTTGCTCACATGACAACCAGGATTTGGAGCGAAAACGCGAGCATTTGAAAAGCGTAGCTTCTGAAGCTATATCATCGAAATGCATGCGCACAAAATGCGCGCGTAGAGTGGCGTACGGGAGGACGCTCAGGTATATTTCAGCCTTAAGAGAACCCCTTATTCTTTTAGATAGAAAAGGGGAAAAGGCCATGAGGAGAGGATAGTGGTGTTACAAAAAGATCTCTTCACAACTTGTTCTTATCAGGACATGATTTAAGACATTAAAAAAAAAACTCTACCAGCAAGCAAATTTATAGCCACGTTACATGTGCATTTAACGACAAGACAGTGACATTTGTCCATGAAGCACTTCCAGATAGCTCCATAGTCCTGTTAAGATGTTGGTGCCATCCGGTATAGCTCCGCAGAAGTTCTGAGGGGTGGGGGCATTATGATAGAGAGAGATTTCTTAGTTTACACATATCCCACGAGATATTTGAGAAGTTGGCGTGCTTCGAGGCCGAATGGGGGAGTCCGATTCAAGTAGGCCACATTTGTTGATTTTTTTTTTCAGGCAGCTGTAATTGTTTGTCAGCCTTGAGTACTTTAAATTATCCAAAATGTCCAGATTTGTGGGTATTCCACTGGTCCGTGCATATTAGCTTCCTCCAATGTCCAACGATTTTCAGTCAGGTCATCCGGACAGTTTCATTTTTCTAGGGACACAACGACACATGGTGTGGGGAACCGGGATTCGAACCTCCAACCTTCCGATCGGGGGACGACTGCCATTACCACTACGCCACGGCCGCCCTTCATGACATCTATATAAACAATATAGACATCATGAAATACAACACAAATTAGTGTATTCACGGGCAGCATGGTGGTGCAACTGGTAGATCTGCTGCCTCTCAGAGAGCAGGTTAACTTGGTCCAAATCCCGGTCCGGGGGCCTTTCTGGGTGGAGTTTGCATGTTCTCTCCATGCTGCATGGGTCTTCTCCGAGTACTCCAGTTTCCTCCCACAGACCAAAAACTTTTATGTTAGACTGATTGGTAACTCTGAATTGTCCCTAGGTGAAAGTGAGAGTGAATGGTTGTTTGTCTCTGTGTCCCTGTGATGGACTGGAGACATGTCCAGGGTGTCCTCCGCCTCTCGCACAGTGACTGTTGGACATGGGCACCAGTGATCCCCGCGACTCAGAAAGGAAGAAGTAGGTAAAAGATAATGGATGGATAGATGGATGGTGTATTCACAAACTAATGTCCTTTAATCTAGAAGTTGGGAAGTTAATGGTTTGCTGTGAGTGCAGCTTACAGTCTTTAATGCTGTAAGGGTGTCTCAGGCAGTTTTATTGTGTGTGTGTGTGTGTGCATGCACATGGGTTTGTATGTGTGTTTTCCACTGAGGACATCTTGAGGAGCAAGCCCTGTTCACAGTGTTGTCACGCACACTCGCCACAGACTGGCTGAATAAGAAGAACAACAGAATTTCAACAGAAGAGATCAATTATAGATAGAAGAAAATGAATGGGAAAAGTAATTTAATTTATTATTGACTTGATGTCTTATATCATGTACAAAAGCAAATGAAAAATTAGATTGTGCATTTGGATGGAGTTTGATTTAAATAGCTTTAAAATTATATTTAATTACACAAAGGGAAAAGTGTCATGGGTATATGAAGTTTTACTGGGAAAAGTAAATTAATGATCACATTTGGGGATACAGAAAATAATGTTCCAAACTCAGCCTCCTGTCTTGCCTTCGTCAGATTAGATTGACAGACTGGAGAATATGTTTATCAGTTTTCTTCAATGTAATGAGCTTTCTAATATATATTTTTTTCAGTTGTAAAACTTGCCATTAAAATTGTGGGAAAAATAAATGAATAATCACACTTTTTACTTTAATGTGGTCTAAAACCCCGTTCTACATCTGTGTCGTGTGTGACAAAGGCAGAAGTGGGTTCAGTGCACAGTGGTGCATAAAAGTTTGTGAACTCTTTATAATTTTCTATATTTCTGCATAAATGACCTAAAACTTCATCACATTTTCACACTAGTCCTAAAAATATTAAACTTGGTCATTTATTTATTGAAGAAAATGATTCAATATTACATATTTTTGAGTGGTTAAAATATGTGAAACTTTGCTTTCAGTATCTGGTGCATGACCCACCTTCTCAAGATTCAGTTCATGGACAGATGTTGTGACCTTTTCCTTTAGAATTATTTGATATAATTCAGTATTCATTGTTCATTCATTACTTAGTAGTAGTAGTTCTTCTGTTTTCATTTCTCCAAACAGAACACTTTTCATTTAAACCAAAAAGTTCTATTTTGGTCTTATACGTCCACAAAACATTCTTCTAACAATCTTCTGGCTTGTCCACGTGATCTTCAGCAAACTGCAGACGAGCAGCAATGTTATTTTTGGAGAGCAGTGACTTTCTCCTTCAACCCTGCCATGAACCATTGTTGTTCAGAGTTCTCCTGATGGTGGACTCATGAACATCAACATCAGTCAATGTGAGAGAGGCCTTCAGCTGCTTAGAGGTTACCCTGGGCTCCTTTGTGACCTTGCTGACTATTCCACACCTGCTCTTGGAGTGATCGTTGTTGGTCCACCACTCCTGGGGAGGGTGACAGTGGTCTTGAACTTCCTCCATTTGTACACAATCTGTCTGACTGTGGCTGGGTGAAGTCAAAACTCTTCACAGATGTTTTGTAACATTTTCCAGCCTGATGAGCATCACCAACTCTTGTGAAATGAAACCTCTGATATTGTGTTAAATCACGTTTATTTTATTATTTTATTCTCTTTATTAAATAATGCTGTTGTAATGTTACATTTTGAAAACTGTTCACTCGTACGTGACCTTTCCACAATCAAGCCCTGTGTCATGAAAACCCTTGCAAAGCAGAAATAAGCTGAAAAACAAGCTTTCAGCAAAACTCCCTTTTCTTTCTGTTCACAAGATGTTCCAGGACAAGTCAACTTGACCACAAGTTTTTATTAAACTTGACCACAGAAACTGTTTATTCATCCTTTTCTAATGGCCAAGGCAGATGACTCATCTCTTGCAAATGATGTTTTTCTGTATGTATGTACAATATTGGTTACGTACAAGGTGTATCAATGAGGTTGTCACTGACTAGAACCAGAACTCACTCGATTTTTCTGGGTTTCGTTTACCTGTGTTTGTTCTCACTCTGCAGAGTAAAAATAAACTTTGTTCATTTTTGTAAGCTCTCAGTCTTACTTTTATCAAAGGTAATTTTAATTACGTTCACAATTGGCGTCACGAACATCTTCTGCGCTGGTCCGCTTCCCTTCGGTGGACCCAGGACGGGGGAGTGATCATCAGAATTTAGCATTCTTTCTCCAAACTCGTAGTAGACATTTTGAGAGCTGGAAGACCGTTCTGGCTTTCCATCTGGAGGATTCGGCCACGACAGAGGTTCCGGACCAGACTAGGACTACAAAAACTACTTGAGTAAAAAAAAAAAAAAACTAACACCAAATGTAGTACAATTTTATACAAAGAGAGTAAGAGTTTTAAATAGACACAAGTATATTCGTGTTAACAAATTGAGGTACAGTTCCAGTTGAAAGAACTGAGTGGCAAATGTTAATGGATTAAGCATATTTATTTTGAGGTAAGTTCTAGGCTTTGAATTGAGAAGTTAAAACATTAAAACAGTGCACTGACTTTAATAAAATGGGAGCAGGACAGGATAAGGAACCTGATTACATTCCTTGTGGTCCAGAAATCGATCGTATGCGCAGACTGCACTGAGACTTTTGTGTCAGCGTCGTCTCACAATGGCACAGAAAATTTAATTTTGCAAAAAATGGCACTTTTGACCCAGGATAAATTAAACAATTGGAAGAACATTTGTTAAAACAGAAAAACAAATTGTATAGCATGAAAAAAAAAATCCATAAGACTTGATGGTTAATTTGCACAACCATGAAGTAGCTTTTAAGTTATGGAAGAATGAGTCTAAATCTCTAATACTTAAAACAGAAAATAGAGCATATCAGATGACCCACAAAATTGAAAGGCAAGCCAAACTAACTTTAAAAAATGAGACAGTAACAACTTCAGAAACAGAACAGAAAAAATCTCTTAACAGCTGTCCCTCTTCTCTTTTTTTCCTTCACATGCACGGGAGTCCTGTAACCGGTCTCACACGGCAATACTCTACCCCTCCCTAGCCTATTTTTCATCAAAACTGGACCTAGTGGCCGCCGGCTTGCCACTCTGTTTGCACGCCATGGCAACGACGTAAAGGGTAGTTCTGGCCAGTAGAGACATCGTGGGCTACACTAATTTGACCCTCTTCGTTCCCCACGTTGTCACATAAACTTTGAATGAGCAAAAAACTGCTCATTTGTCTACAGCCAGGTGGTTAAATGGTAAATGGAGCTTATTTATATAGCGCTTTCCAGCCCCCTATGAGGGGCCCCAAAGCGCTTTACACTACCAACCATCCACCCATTTATACACACATTCATACACCGGTAGCGGCAGACTACCATGCATGTCGCTTTCCAGTCCTACCGGGAGCAACTTGGGGTTAAGTGTCTTGCCCAGGGACACAACGACACATAGTTTGGGGAACCGGGATTCAAACCTCCAACCTTCCGATCGGGGGACGACTACCATTACCACTATGCCACGGCCGCTGTTAAAGTATCACACCATACTTCTTGACATGCCAAACATCACCATCCAGAGATGTAATATTTTAAATCCAGCTACATTGTTGCCAACTCCTGACGAAGGACAACTACACGACTGTTTGGCTGAGCTTTAAGTCCTTTGCACACCAAGACCAGACCTAAAACAACATCCACTGGACAGTCCAGACTGAGAACTGTTTGTAGATGGTACTGTATCACGTGACCCAAACACTAGACACATTAGAAGTGGTTATGCTGTTGTCACCTTAACATACACTGTTGAAGCTAACTCACTTACATCATGCTCTGCCCAAGCCTGTGAACTCATTGCTTTGACACGTGCATGCATTTTGTCTGAAGGGAAAGCTGTAAACATCTACACTGATAGCCGTTATGCGTTTGGAGTGGTTCATGATTTTGGTGCATTGTGGAAACAGGCATTTCCTCCACTCTGATGGACAACCTGTTCTTAACGACAAACTTGTTTCTGATTTGCTTTCTGCTATCACTTTGCCTTTACAGGTTGCAATGATTAAATGTGCCGCACACACCTCCAACACTGACGTTGTTTCCCAGGGTGACGCTTTAGCAGACGTTGCTGCAAAGGCTGTAGCAAACATACACACACACACAATGACTCTCACTCAGTTCCCAATCTCTCTTTCCTCATCCTCCCTCTCATTATCTGTGGCAGACATGCATAAACTTACTCTCCCTTTTGAAAATAGTGAGTGAAAGAAACACAGCTGTGTTTTTTCAGACAATATCTGGGTTGGTCCAAACAACAATCCATGGTTACCCAAGCATTTCTTTCCTGCTTTTGCAGCTTTGACACACGGTGTTGACCATGTGTCAAAGGAAGGAATGTTAAGACAGATTAATGCTGATTGGTTCACCATAACTTTTTCAAAAATAGCTACCTCACATTGTGATTCCTGTTTAACAAGTACGACTCACAACATCTAAAACCACAAAGGTCTCAGCACTAGGAGCATACAGAATTGTAACAGCACCATTTCAGCATCTAATGATTGACTTTATTGAATTAGCACCAGTACAAAACAAAAAATACTGTTTGGTCATAGTAGACATGTTTTCTAAATGGATTGAATCATTTGCAACTAAACATGCTACTGCAAATACAGTTGCAAAAATACTCCTGTAAGATGCGGTTTCAAGATGGGGAATCCCACAAAGGATCTCCAGTGACAATGGACCATACTTTGCTAATCAGATTATTGAAAAACTGTCTGTTACACTGTATTTTGAACTCACAAAAAATTGTGCATATCATCTACAGAGTGGAGGTGTAGTGGAGAGAAAGAATGGGACATTAAAAAACAAACTGACTAAAATATGTGATGAGACAAAACTGAACTGGGTTTCATGCTTACCTATAGCACTGATGTACATGAGAATGCGTAGAAGGGTTAAACACAATCAAAGTCCTTTTGAAATTTTGTTTGCAGCTCTGTCCAACCTTGGGGTGGGCCCGGTAGCTAACCCAGCCACCACTTTGCAGCACTGTGATCACAGCATGTTAAACTACTGTATTGAGTTAACCAACCAATTAAAATCCCTCAGGTCACAGGTCCAATGAGGACTTCCCAGCCCAGTGGAAAAACAGCTGCATAACATAATGCCTGGAGACTTAGTTATGATTAAATCTTTCAGGAGGAAAAGGTAGAACTGTCCGAGGTGGACAGGTCCGTACCAGGTCTTGCTAGTGACTTACACAGCGGTGAAAGTGGCTGAACGAGCTTCTTGGGTCCACGCCTCCCACTGTAAGCTGTTTCGAGGGACGAAGCCACCAACAGAGGGGGATCAGGACAAGTCAGGACCGAGATAAGCATCAACGGTTGCTGAGTGCCAACAAGGGTCCAGCAAGCATCAGCCGATGTTGCTTGGTGCCAACGTGGGTGCAACATCCAGATTGTCACTCGGTGAGTCTGGCAACGAGAGAGCACCGCACCCAGATAGTTACTCTAACATACGTACATGTTTTGAGTACATCTGGCAACGAGGGAACCGGAGACGAGACGAAACCATCCCTGGGCTGAAGTTACATAAGAAACTCGTTAATCCAGGTCAGGAACCATGTAAGGACATTCCTAGTAATAAAAGAGAAGTGTATCCACTAAGATGTGAACATTGGAAATTGGGTATCAGAATTTATTATGTAACAAACTCTACCACTTCATTTCAGTTTGACTTATGTGATGTGATCAAAAAAGGCGTTCAATACAGGATCAACTGGACTTTATTTGTTGCAGAAAACGTTTCGACTTCTGTCCAGAAGTCTTTTTCAATTCTGAATGGAAGCTGTGAGAACGAGAAGTTTTATACAGGCTTACAAGTCACGCACCAACATATGAAATTGGAAACTGAGATAACACCACAAATTAACTAAAATGCCCATTCTATTTAAATTGACAAAACGACACATCCCAGCTTAAACAAAAGGGGGTTTGTAACACATACATGTAAATTGAAAGATCACACCTAACAGTAGGAGGTTCCCTTGAGGTCTCTTAGAAGACACAAAACTGTATGTAAATTGACAAACAACACCTCCCAAACAACAAAAGAGGCTGCTCAGAGAACTTTGTTAGTCTAATTTACAGACAAAGCATCCCTGCTCCCATCTGGTGTAAAACGTTTCGGAATCAAATCCAAAACTGATAAAACAAATAAAGTCCAGTTGATCCTGTATTGAACGCCTTTTTTGATTTCATCATGTCCTGGACGACTGAGAATCTTCACCAGCTTATGTGATGTGATTGATTGCGGTGAAGACAGGCAATATTTTTGAGGTATTGATCTCTACTTGTGTTTTGACCTTAGAATGACCTCTGCAACTTACCCTGTTTACTCAGCCCGAGTGCCCATGTTTCATCAGTACCCTAGAACTTGGAGCCCCAGCTGCCATTAGGAGACCACAACACTTTACACTGGGTCATGGACCTCCTTGCGATCTTACCTAGATGAAGACATAAAATTATGGTAGGACAGAGTGAAATTTCAAAGAGATTATCATCCAATTGGCAACCCTGTAACACTGTCATTAGATAGACTACCAGGTCCCCCAAAACACTTCCTCGCACTCGGTGAAACTAACCCCACTCATTATATAGTACATTCATAATTCAAGCAGATGTTAGTGGTGCAGACCCAATAGGCTTTATCACAGTCACATTTAATCCCCCAGTAAATCCTGACTATTCGATCCCCATACTAACTATAGTCCCCTCACATGCCCCCGCTAAAAACCTGTGGGGAGATAAAATGCCAGTAATATCTATAGACTACACAAAATTACAACCTGAACAGATAATAGAACATGCAACTGGTCATGGATATGATAACATGTTGTTATCCTGGTTAGTAGAGGCCACAAGAGAAGCCCAGCTGAGTAATTGTGTTACGTGCGCAACAGCCAGACCTAAATTGATTACACAGCCCGCACCTTTTTTCCCTGATGACACTTGGGGATATAATTGCATGTTAACCCTCACTAGACAAGACCCAGTAAATAACTGCACCACTTTAACTGATATATATCCTCCAATCCACAACAAAACATATCCAGGTTTGTTCCACCCTAATCGCATTTTAAATGGATATCATTGTTTTAATTTGACTACCACATTGCCAAAAATTAATTATGGTGAAATCAATCACAATTGGTGTAACATGACTGAGAACGTAGATACCACTAGTGAATAAAACCAATGTATAGGAACTTGGGCCAGGGTAGGACTATATTATTATTGCGGAGGCCAAAGGTCATCAGTTAAAATCCCTGAAAAAACTAAAGGACTTTGCACTTTAGTTTGTCTAACAGCCCCACTCACGCTCATATGTCACCAACCACTTCCACAAAGTATCAGACGGAAGCAAGATATACACTTCAACCAATATGAAGACTCAAAAACCTACATTAATGCAATTGGCGTTCCTCAAGGTGTTCCAGATGAGTATAAATGAACAAATCCAGTAGCTGCAGGATTTGAAAATCTGCCTATCATAGGAGCTATTTTCCCTGTAACAACTAACAAAAACATGGTTAGAATAAATTTTGTCCATTACAATGTCTAACGCTTAACAAACTTCACACGTGAGGTAATCAAAGGCCTATCTGAACAATTACGTTCCACGTCAAAAATGGTAATTCATAATAGAATGACGTTAGATATGATATTGGCTGAAAAGGGAGGCGTCTGCTAAATGATTGGTGAACAACAGGGACAGCTGGTATAAGTGGGCTAGTAGGGCTAAGCCCTACCTGGTATTCACAGGTTAAACATTATATAATTATATAATTATAAACAATTTATAAATAACAACTTAAAAATAAACAGAATTTAAAAATAATGTGTCTTATTTAGTGAAAATTACAGCAAAAACTGGTGCTAAACCATCTGGGGTTGTTCTGCGGGGCTAACTTTTCACAGCCCATTTTAATTCAATGTCTCTGTGGTTCAGAATGATTGACATGCGTCTCTCGCCACGCCCCCTCAGTTTGCGGCTCATTGGGGCTAATTCTGATCAGCCCAGGATCAGCCCAATGCCACAGAAATAAGCCAGTTAATAGGGTGGACGTACAATAACGTGCTTCAAGCCCAAGTTTATGTGGGTGTGGTTTAGTGTAGGTAGTGGTACCATGGCAAGCAAGATTAAAATTACTACTAATTTTATTTCCTCATGCATCGGGTCGGGGAGAGATAAAAAAAAAAAAAGACACCTGACCCAGTCTGACAAATGTACGGATGGAGCGAGGAGGAAGTGTTGTCTAGCTTCAAAAACACGGTAAAAACAATTGTTTGTTGCTAAAAATTATAGCAAAGATGTGTCTGAGCTTAACCTTTCCTTAATAAATTCACGAAATGGTCAATTATCAGCTGGATTTAAAGTAGTAGTTCGCTATGTGCACGCACACGCACGCGGGTGGGACGGTGTGTGGGACGGTGTTCTGCACGCGCGCGGGTGGACAGAACGTGGGACAATGTGGGACGTGTTCTGTGCAGCGGGATGGAGCTGGCTGCACAGAACAGTGGCGGAGCTAGACTTTTATTGCTGGGGGGGGGCGAGGGGGGGCCAAGGCTATGGTAAGGGGTCCACTTACAGTGGTAAAAATAGACTTGTCCCAACTTTTTTGGGATTTGTTGACACTATGAAATTTTGAAACAACATATTTTTTCCTTAAAATGATACATTCTCTCAGTTTAAACTTTTGATCTGTGATCTAAATATTTTTAAGTTTAGAAATCAAGTCTTTTCATTTATTTATTTATTATTTATTTATTTATTTAAATTTTATTCATTTCATTAAAATCAAGTAACAACTCAAAAAAATAAAAAAACATACATTCAAAATAAAATGAAAGGCAGCAGATGAAGAATAATCTTATAATCTCTGCCCCTTTTACCCAAAGATACAACAATAAGTTACCAAAGATTAAAGTTAACTACATCATCAAATTAAAGACTACATCAACTCAAATGATGATTCATATAAATTCTTATGCTAGTTTTTCATATTCTTTCAAAAAAATCCCTTTTAACAATCTCTTAAATATATACAGAGATCTGGCTGTTTTAACATTTTCTTCCAGACCATTCCACAATCTTATTCCCTGAATTATTGTACACCGCTCCTTCAAACTGGTACGAAAACAAGGTTTCACAAACATTTCTGTCCCTTTAAGAAAATAAACAACATAAACTTTTTCTAAACAGCTTTAGTGTTTGACTTTGTCCACACTCATAAAACACAATGAAGTACAAAAAAATGAAAGTGGTACTGCTACCCCTAGCGGCCGAAAGTGGTAATAAAGTAACTTAGTAATCTAACTTAGTTACTTTCCAAATCAAGTAATCAGTAACTTAACTAAGTTACTTTTCCCAAGGACTTATCAGTAACTTAACTAAGTTACTTTTTCAATGTAACTATGCCATCACTGTTCGGAGGAGACACAGTTTGTCACCGTAGTCCTACACTGAGATGTAAAATAAATTAGAAGTTTTTGAAAAAACCTGTGAAACCTGAAAAAGTCCTGAAAAACGAGGGAAAAGGAGTGTGGAGGAGTGTGATGCAGTTATGCAAAGCTGTTTGACTGGGAAAATAATAATCTTTTACAGTTGAAACCCTTAATGCAGGGCAATGTAAGTTGGATGAAAAGCTTGGCTTTTGGTATTCTTGGTGGTTGGTTGTTTTACGCTTGTCTTTGTGCTGAAAAAGGACATAATGTCAATTTACAGTGGGTTTTCTTTATTTCACATTGATGCCTCTGTTGTTGGAATCCAACCTGCAGCATTACATGTATGTGTACATTATACGTGTGTGTGTGTGTGTGTGTGTGTGTGTGTGTGTATGTGTGTGTGTGTGTGTAAATTAGCCCACCCTAAAAATATCACCACCAGCCGCCACTGGTGAACAATGTACTTTTATTCCAAATAACACTGCCCCTGATGGTAAAGTAACAAGAGGTCTCAAAGGCCTGAAAGATCTGTCCCAAGAAATGCAAGATACTAATGGAATTAACAATCCCATTTTTGATTGGTTTAATAGAATGTTTGATAGATGGAAAGGTATCATTATGCCCTTGATTATCTCTATAGGAGTTTGTTTGGCCATTTTAGTCACGTGTGGCTGTTGCTGTGTCACATACATTCGCTCCTTGTCCACACACCTAATATCAACTGCCCTCACCCCTGAACGCCTGGCAGAAACCTACACATTATCACAAACCATTCCCTGTCCCAACCATACTGATTATGACACCTCCACCCACTCCACTTCTTTTGTACTGACCAACAAGAGAACAGTCATGTAGATGTTTTATTTTATTCTGTCTTATTTTCCTTGAATATGCTGATTTTTATTATGATGTTACATATTTATTAGTTTAATTTGTTTTTATTTTTAGTCTAAAAATCAGTTTCATTTGAATGATTGTCATTTATCTGTTTTTATTATTTTCATTCATTTTTGCTTGCTAAATAAAGGGGATCTGTCCCTTACAAAAAGAGCACTTGCATTTTTCTAACTGATAATTATGATAGTCATATGTTAAATCATGTTTCATATCATATGTAACTTGATGAATATACCATACCATACCCTATTTATTTATAAAGCACTTAAAAATACAGCAGCAGCCGTCCGAAGTGTTGTACAAGAATAAAAACAAGCACAAAACAATAAAAACAATCAATCTCAATCATATAAATATCAGAACATCACAAGTAAAATAATACAACATTAAAACAGAGATGTGAACTCATTCTGGTTTAAAAGCCAATGAAAACATATGTGTTTTTAAACGAGTTTTAAAAACAGATATTGATGGGGCCTGCCTGACCTTCAGTGGCAGCTCGTTCCACAATTTAGGAGCCAGAGCTGAAAATGCTCTGTCTCCTCTGGTCTTATAAAAGGTTTTCGGGACTGCTAAAAGCATCTGGTCAGCGGATCTGAGAGCACGTGATGGCACATAAAGTTGAAGCAGTTCAGACAGATAAGAGGGACTAAAACCGTTCAAAGACTTAAAAACAAACAATAAAACTTTAAAATGGATTCGAAACTGGACAGGAAGCCAATGAAGGGACATTAAAACTGGAGTGATGTGCTCACGTCTGCCTGTACCAGTCAAAAATCGTGCAGCAGCATTTTGTACCAGCTGCAACCGAGAAAGCGAGGCCTTATTTACTCCAATCAGAAGAGAGTTACAATAATCCAGGCGTGAAGTAATAAAAGCGTGGATTACGGTCTCTAAGTGGCGTCTAGAAAGGAGGGGCTTGATTTTTGACAGGCGCCTCAGATGAAAGAACGAGGACTTAACCATGCTGTTGATGTGACAGTCCAGTTTCAGGCAGGGGTCAATTTTCACTCCTAGATTTGTCACAATCGACTTTTCATATGGGGCCAAAGAGGAAAAATCAAAAGTGGTGGGACTGTCAGGAGCACTAGATTTAAAGACCATAACCTCGGTCTTTTTATCATTAAAATGGAGGAAATTAAGCGCCATCCACCCTCTAATGTCACCAAGACAGTCCAGAAGAGACTGCGTGGAGCCATTTTGTTTTACAGGAAAATAGACTTGACAGTCATCCGCATACAAATGAAACTGCACACCATGCTTTCTGAAAATAGAACCGAGTGGCAGAAGGTAAAGTGAGAAGAGAAGAGGACCAAGGATAGATCCCTGGGGTACACCCCAGGGGAGGGCAGCAGATGCAGAGGTAAAATTATCAATCTTCACACTGAAACTTCGATTTGAAAGGTAGGACCTAAACCACTGCAGAGCTGAGCCAGTGATGCCCACCCATTGCTCCAATCTGGCGATAAGAATTTCATGGTCGACTGTGTCAAAAGCAGCTGTTAAATCTAAAAGCACAAGTAAAACACAGTTTCCAGAATCCAGCGATAAAAATATATCATTAAAAACCCTTAAAAGAGCAGATTCAGTGCTATGGTAGGTTTTAAAACCAGACTGGAAGACCTCCAAAATTTTAAATTCATCCAAAAAGTCCTTCAGCTGGGTGTAAACAACTTTTTCCAATATTTTTGAAATAAAAGGTAACTTTGAAATTGGCCTAAAGTTGGACAAAGAGGTAGGATCAAGGCCAGGTTTTTTCAATAATGGCTGAACCACAGCATGTCTAAAATTGCCTGGCACCACGCTAAACATTAAGCTGCTATTGATCAAATTTAGAACAAAAGAGCCAACTGTAGAAAATACCTCCTTAAGAAAACAAGGAGGTACAACATCAAGGGGGGAACCGAATGGTTTCATAATATCCTACACTCACAGAAATATTTAACCCTAATTTTTAAGATTTATGTAATTTTATTACATGACAAAATTGCATGTACTTTTATTAGATAATTTTAACACAAACTTATGAAATAAACCTTACATGATGCATATTCATTCATGTAATAAGGCCTATTTATTTTAAATGCATAACCCTCAGGTTTATGTATTCAGAATTAATAATATATAATTACTCTAAATGAATAATATTGAGTGTGTATTTATTTCAAATACATAAATAATATTATTTTAATTTGCATAATAATCAGGTTTACTATTCAATATAAATAGCATATATTCATTTTAATTACATGTCATTTACGCATGTGTAATTAACTAAATTAATCAAAATGCATAACATTTATGCAATTCCTTTCCATTCATACGAACAATCTTAATGAAGCAATCAGTTCTTGTTCATTCAACATCTTTATTAAACTTTAAATCATATTAAATACAAAAAATTATAATATCAAAATTGAAGTTTCACTTGTGCATATTCACAAGACCATAGGTCCCATTTTGGCCATACTTTTCCTAAAATATTACAAGTAAAAAAATAAAGACTTCACCTTAGTGGATTTTGTAGAAACTTAAGCACTTAAAAAATAAAAAAACTTTCTTTTGTTTTTTCTCTCTTTTGTTTTCTATTGTTTATTGTTTGTTTGTTTATTGTTTATTGTTTAAGGAAATTCTACCACTGCTGTTCATTGTTCTTTAGTTTTAGCAGGTCGCTTTCGGAAATGAGCCCATGAGGTTCAAAAGATTTACCTGACTAAATAAAGGTTGAATGAAAGAATGAACTTTTTAGAACAAATCTTTGTAACACTTAACTCCACTGAATCTGGGAACAATTCAAGAAAAAAAATCTTGTTTGAGCTGAGGTAATACAATATGTCCCGCTAAAACATTTTAGAAACGAACCATCTATGAACTCGCATATGAACTCACCTACACAGCCACATTCACACATCACTTCCTGTTAAGTGCTTCAACATCAAAAGGAAAAAAAAGAACAACATCAAACAGGCATTTTCCTGACACACCCTTCAAGAACTATAAGGGATTATTTAAAGGAGACCACATATAGGTATTTAAAATTTTTATGTTATGTCTGTGTGCTATCTTGACAATATTAATTCATTTTAATACACAAAATAATTCTTAGATAATTAATTATACCCTTTTTAATTCTGCCATTTTTAACTTTCGTTTTGAACGACCGGTTTCTTGAAGTCCACGCCCTTCAACGATCTGTTTACGCCCTCTGTAACAGCCAGTATCTGTAATGTGTTGTTGTTTTAAAATTAGCTCTTTTTTTATTACTCATTTGACTTACTGTTAGTGCTAGCTTAAGATAACTTACCGAAACCCGTCTGAGCGCGCCGCAATTAGCTGCTCCTTTTAGCATGAGACCACCCGAATCCGAAGCTAATGTTAGCTTGTTCCTCTTCCGGTGTTCGCCAGCTTCGCTCGTTGCACGCGGAGATTTTGGGAGTTATCGCTGTTCCAGTCAAGACAACAAAGTTCACCAAGTGTCTCCCGTAAATTAATCAGTAAGGAGAAGGTCCTCGCTGCTGCGAGGCTGCTGCGAGGGCAGCAGCGAGGCTGTACAATTGAAGCTCCGCTCCATCCGCCAGAAGAGGGTCCCGTTGCCGCTGGTCCCTACGCCGGGGGTCCGCTCGTTTAATTTTTGACGGCTGCGCGTTGGGAGCGATCGCAAATACACTAAAAATTGAACTAAAATATAAAAATAACAATTATACTTTATTTATAAAGCCATTTAAAAAAACCACAGCTGCAACAAAGTGCTGTACACATGAAATTAAGAACATATAAACAAAAGATGAGATGAAATCATGAAAAACAACAGTCATGTGTTTAATACAGAAGTGGGTTGAGCCTAACCAGGGGTTGCTAGGTGAGGGGCTGGACTCAGGTTTGAGGTGATTGGCTACGGCCTGTGACGTCAATAACTGCAGGAAGTGTGAATCCTGGTGTATTTATCAAAAATAAATAAATCTACTTAGAGTAAATAAACCACTGGGTGCATTTTTTTGGCACAAGGACTGTTTTTTTATGAAGTAAATACCCAAAGTTGAGTAAAAAAAACATTAAAAAGTGAATTTTGCATCTGTGGTCCCCTTTAAACAAACAGTCTGTATGATGGAGAAACTGACAAAAAATCAGGTAGTTGTGCATGTGCATTATTGCCAGCCAAATCACTGGAGCCCACATCACTTCCTGTTAAGTGCTTCAACATCAAAATAAAAAAAAAGAACATCAAACAGGTATTTTCCTGAAACACCCTTCAAGAACTATAAGGGATTAAACAAACAGTCTGTATGATGGAGAAACTGACAAAAAAACAGGTAGCTGTGTAAGTGCAATATTGCCAGCCAAATCACAGGGGCAATTTGAGTTTCAGTCCCTGTACTTTCGGTGACAGCTTGGCTGAGTCCAGGAGCACCTGTGGAGGAAGTGGACGCGGGCACACCTTGGCTGCCGCTGCTCCTCGTACTTTTTGCTTTTGAAGCCTTTTTCATTACTTTCTGCTGTTTTTTTTTCACCGAGCCTTGTTGGACATTTCTACCTTTCTTGAACGCAGAGTGCGACAGGCGTAAGCCTGTGTACAGCACCTGTACAAGCGGACGCGGACATTTCTACCTTTCTTTGAACTTTTCTACCTTTCTTGAACGCAGAGTGCGGCAGGCGCAAGCCTGTGTACAGCACCTGTGTGAATCGGACGCGGACATTTCTACCTTTCTCTTTCTGTGATTAAGTTTTGTGTTTTAGTTAGTTAGTTTTAGAGCAACTGTCTTTTCTGACTGCGTTGTGGATCTGCAAACATTATAAGTTGCCGGTCAAAGCAGATGACCGCTTGTCCTGAGCCTGGGTCTGCTAGAGGTTTCTTCCTTCTAAAAGGGAGTTTTTCCTTTCCACTGATGCCATTGTGCTTGCTCAGGATGGGAGATCGTGGCGAAGCCAAGATTTGACTTGTTTGCTGGAGTCATTAGATAGAAAACTTTCCTAGTCTAACCGGAATTTTAATAATAGTAGGGGCTGCTAGCTCCCGCTAGCTTCAACACGAATTTAGCTTCGAGTATCACGTAGCTGCACTTATTGTTCGCTTACCTGCTGCCTCTCTCAACTTCCTGTGTCCTCTGGACTGTTCTGGACTCTCTCCTGTACTCCTTCAAGGTAATGCTCGTTCGAGTTACCTCTCTCTCCTTCTTGTATATCTTTCTCGGAGCCGTGGGCCTGCTGCTAGCGGCTAGCTCTGTGCTAGCCTCCTCCGGCTCGTGGATGTTGACGTATTCCGCTTCGCAGTTGTTTGAACTTAACAACTGCTCCATTCCTCTTTCTATTTCCACCATCAAACAACTGGGACTTCTGCGTAGACCTCGTTACATCCATAGAAGCTCTCGAAAGAAAACCGTTTATTCTCAAGCGAACTCGGATTCGATTAGTGCTGTCTGGACTGAGAGACGTGTCGCACCTCGATGGCGTCATCAGAACGCTGCGTCTGTAGGCCTTTGTAGTCCTCTGCGCACGAAGTGGCGAGGAAAACGTGGAGTGGACTTCAGTCTGCTTAAACCGGTTCAAAAAGCTCCTATTCCAACTGGTATTAAATTAGAACTTTTCAATGTGCAGTCACTTTCCAACAAGTCATGTTTAATTCATGATCACATTCTGGAGAAGAACTTGGACCTCATGTGTCTTACAGAGACGTGGCACCAACCAGATGTGTTCAGTTCTCTGAATGAGGCGTGTCCCTCTGGATACAGTTATCTGCAGAGAGCCCGCAGCACTGGCCGCGGTGGTGGTCTGGCTGTAATTTATCGCAGTAATTTAAAATTGTCTCATCTGTCTTCTCAGGACTTTTCCTCTTTTGAATGTCTGGCTTTCAGCTTCAAAGCCCCACTCCTGATGAATGTTATATTAATTTATAGACCTCCCAAACCGCATGTTTCATTTAACTCAGAGATGCATGACCTCCTCACTTTTTTCTGCACCTCCCCTGTGAAGACTATTTTTCTTGGCGACTTAAATATCCACGTGGACAATTCTTCTTCACCTCTGGCAACAGATTTTAAGTCTCTTCTGGACTCTCTTAATCTCACTCAACATGTTGACGCCCCTACGCACAGCAGGGGGCATACTCTGGATTTGGTGATTACAGACACTGTACTCATCAATAACTTATCTGTATATGACCTGGGTGTCTCAGATCACAGGGTCATCTCCCTGGAAGTGCCTTCATCTTCGCCTGCTTCAAACCCAAAACGACCCATCCAGTTCCGTGACCTTAAAAACATTTCCCTTGATGTTCTGTCTGCTGATCTTCACACCCTGACCGCTGTCAATCATTCATCTGCAGATGACTCTGTGGATTACTACAACCAATCTCTTCGGGAGCTCCTGGACCTACACGCCCCCTTAAAGACAAGACTGGTGTCTTTCTCGCGCTCAGCCCCTTGGTACACTGATGAGCTGCGCAAGATGAAGGCAACTGGCCGTGCTATTGAGAGACGTGTAAAATCATCTGGTCTGTCTGTGCATAAGCAGGCATATAAAGAACATCAGAAAGCATACGCCTATTCTCTTAAAGAAGCACGCTCCAAATATTATTCTAACATCATCAACACCTGCCCTGGAAACTCTAAACAGCTCTTCTCCACAATCACTCGTCTGCTTAATCCCATTAAGCAAACTCTTGAGGACTCTGCTCAAAAATGCGACCTGTTTCTTTCATCTTTTAAAACCAAAGTTGACACTATCAGATCTCAGCTCCACAACCTCCCCGTTCTCAGTGTGCCACCCACCCGTCTGCATTCTGGGACCCTAAACAGCTTTGACGAAGTTGTTCAGAGTGAGGTGGAGGCCATCATCAAGAAAATGAAGCCTTCATCCTGCGCCCTGGATCCTTTCCCCTCTTCTCTCATAAAAACCAATCATTCTGCAATAGGCCCACTTATCACTCAAATAATAAATCAGTCTCTACAATCTGGTCATGTTCCACTGCCTCTAAAAACCGCCATCATTAGGCCTCTTCTGAAAAAATCTAATTTGGATCCCGACATTTTTTCTAATTACCGCCCAATTTCACACCTCCCTTTTCTGTCTAAAGTGCTGGAAAAAGCTGTTGCTGCTCAGCTGCAGGATCACCTACAACAACACTCCCTGTATGAGAAGTTCCAGTCTGGATTCAGGGCAGCTCACAGTACAGAGACTGCATTGCTGAGGGTTACCAATGATGTCCTCTTGGCTGCTGACACTGGCTCTCCCTCCATCCTTGTCCTCCTTGACCTCACTGCAGCCTTCGACACTGTGGACCATAGTATCCTCCTCCACCGTCTTCATGTGGAGGTCGGTCTCTGCGACACAGTCCTGGACTGGTTCAAATCTTTCCTCTCCAATAGGCTGGAATGTGTTAGTCTTGGCAACGCCACGTCCCAGACAGTCTGTGTCTCCTGTGGTGTCCCTCAGGGGTCGGTTCTGGGGCCCCTGCTGTTTTCCCTTTACATGCTGCCTTTAGGTCAAATTATTAATCAGTTCAACATTTCTTTTCACTGTTATGCCGACGATACACAGCTTTACATCAGGACTGGAGCATCCTCATCTTCCACCTTGTCATCTCCATCTTCACTCACTGCCCTCTCTGCCTGCCTGGAGGCAATTAGGGCATGGATGAATCAGAACTTTCTTCAATTAAACTGCTCCAAGACTGAGGCCATACTGATTGGCACCCCTCACCAGGTACAAACATCTCCTATAACAACACTTTCCCAGGCCCGGATTATCAGCAGGGCCGACTGGGCCCAGGCCCAGGGGGCCATGCTCACCATGGGGTCCACCGCAGGGAGCCCACTGCAGTTTTGGGGAAGAAAGAAAATAAAATATCCTTAGATTTTAAATAGGGTTGGGCTTCGAGAATCGTTCGGAACCGGGACTAACTGTCCGGTTTCCCGGAATCGTTCAAAATATTAATTTGCGATTCCTATTTTCGATGCTAGTTAGCCGACCGGAAGTAGCCACCGCCGAAAACCAACGAAGAAGAATCCACCGGAAGTGTGCATCTGCGATCGAAAGCGTACTAATTAATAAAAAATGACCAGTCAGGTCAGTGCAGCACTTGCAATAATTTTCTATCATGCAAAGGAGGGTGGAGAAGTAAAATAGTGTCCCGTCTTTGACGCGCTCAACCGGATTATTTTCGCTTCGTATCCGACCGGAAGTACAGAGTGGTCCGTCTGCAAAACGCTCCGCCGAACTTTTCGCTGATCGCTACCTCTTTGGCTCCATGATGGTAAATAAATAAACTATAAACTACATCTCATACCAACATTAAGGCAGCTAACAAGTTATACTCCGCTTAAAGCGGTAAGTCAGCTCAATACAAACACGATGCTAACGTTAGCTCGTTTTTTTCTTCTTAGACAAACGACCTGAAATGGCTTCACTGTTCACCAGTGTCCAAGGTAAATACATCAGTGTAAACTCAACTGAATGAAGAGAGACACAGAACAGTTACAACAGCATATGTTGTGAAAAGCTTGCATCCCTTTTCAGATGTGGATTCAACTCCTGCCATGGATTGCACTTACATTGCACTCAAATCCAACACTTATTAACATTCTTAATCCATTTAAAGTTCTCTGTGTCTTTTAAAATGTTTTAATGTCTCTAGTTTTCATTATTATATAATTTCTGTTTATGTTCTCTTTCATTAATTATTCATTATTATATAATTTCTGTTTATGTTCTCTTTCATTCCATTATGAGTGAATGTCACAGTTTGAAGAATTATTGAATAGGTTAGTTAGGCAATAACAACAGAGCTAATAATTGTACACATTCTCAGTCTTAAAAATGATTTAATAATCTCTTTTTACTGATAATACTGATAAACCTGTTGTTTGTTTAGGAACTTCCTGCAGTCTGTCCAGAAAGTCTCCACTGGAGGAGCGTTCTGCTGAGGAAAGGGCACAACATAATTTCACAGCTCCATGTCCATGAAGAAACAAATGGAGAGAGGGCTGCAGATACCAGGACATCCCACCAGCTGTTCTGTCTGAGGATCCTGCTGCTGTGGTGGAACCAGGTTAGCCCATCAGTGGGAGTTCAGTAACATGACTGCAGCATCACATACTGGACAATATTATATGTATAATAATAATAATAATATATGTTGGTGAGTCCTCCATGTTGGCTCTAATCTGCCCTGTGAGAAATTCATAGTAAATGTAACAAAAAGGAAAAAGTTCATAGCATTAAATTCAAACAGAAGTTCAAATTATTCAATAATTTCCAGTGTAGTGGTGAACCATGTTTAATTATTGATAGTTATAAACAAAAGTGTACAATTGACACGTACAAATAAATACATAATTGTGAATTTACTTTACACTATGCAAACATACAACCTTGTCCATCTTTTAAAAAAATCACAGTTCATATAGGTAATTAATAAATACATTTCAAAATGTAGTTTACATACAATGCTATATATATATATATATATAT
>JBBPBX010035043.1:3876-14580 GCA_038048925.1 Garcialebias charrua
AAAATGTCATATAGTGTTCATTTCTCCCTCATTTTGACTAAATAAGAAATTGTTGATGCTCTCATTATGGAATGGTTCCCTTATTCAAGAGATAGTTGGCAATCGTAATGAAAGTTGACGTGCTGAGATCCATTCTGGGCAAAACGAACCAAACTTCTTTGCAAAGTAGAATGATAGAATATTTAATTTAATTTATATTTGGTCATTTGGTGATCAAAACTACTTTATCTTCTAAGCTTTGTCGAGTTAGCCAGCTTCTTCCAGAAGCAGTGTCTGTACTAATTCATATGCGCTTAACCATCAATACAGATAACGGGTTGTACACTGTATCTTATGGATTGTTGAAAATATTTGGGAAAGCAATTTGTTTTTGAAGCTTTCCAACAAGCTGAAGAAGTAAAAAAAATTACTTCTAAGCTACAAAGCCCTCAACAACCTAACTCCATCTTATATTACAGATCTTATTGTTCCATATTTTCCCAACAGAGCACTTCACTCTCAGACTGCAGGTTTACTTGTGGTTCCTTGAGTTTCCAGAAGCAGAATGGGAGGAAGATCTTTCAGTTATCAGGCTCCTCTCTTGTGGAACCAACATCCAGTTTCTGTCTGTGAGGCTGACACATTGTCCAGTTTGAAGACTGGGATTAAGACTTTCCTCTTTGATGAATCCTATAGTTAGGATTGGCTTGTTATGCTGCTATAGGCTTAGACTACTGGAGGACAAATTGACCTAAATTCAAAAAACGAATTGTTACAAATGGTCAGTTTTCATGTGAAATTATTTCTACCTTAACATGTGATTCTTGACCTGCCATTGTGTATCTGTTCCTCTCAAAGCCAGCCAGTCGAAGCAGATGGCCGCTTGTCCTGAGCCTGGTACTGCTGCAGGTTTCTTCCCATGTGGGAGTTTTTCAAAGTCAAAGTCAAAACTGCAATATGTACAGGACATACACAGGATTGAAATTGCATTTCTCTCAGTCCCTTCGGTGCAGCAGTAACCATTGAGCAGTGACCATTTCCTTTCCACTGTCACCTTCATGTTTGCTCAGAATGAGAGACTGCGATGAAGTTAAACTCAAAGCAGTCTGCTTCTCAAGTAAATAATGTTGTTAATACATTTTTTATGTATGTGAATGTTTCTGTTCAGTATCCTCATGCATGCTCAATAATCCAGGTAGAAAATATAAAAAAGCTAAGTCTGGTCCTCTGGACATTCAAAAACAAACCTTAATTTTTGTTTTGTTTTTTGAATGTCCAGAGGACCAAACTTAGCTTTTTTAGATTTCTGTTCCTGAGATGACTTCTGTTGTGACTTGGTGCTATATAAAAAAAAAAAAACTGAATTGAACTGGAGAAAAATAAAATCCATCATTTGTACTTTCTTGAACCCAAACAAATGATACCGATGGCTCAACTTTTTTGTTTTTTTTTTGTGATGTGGAAAAGTGACTAAACATTTTCTGCAGGGTATGAAATGAAACGTTTGCGAAGTGCCACACGAGTCGAACTTTTCTCACACACGTGATTTCTCCAGGAAATTAAAAACGGTGTTAAGGAAGGCTATTTTATTGTGCTCATTTGAAGTTTTCAACAAGAAATAAAAGAAAAGCCTCTGAGAGATCCAATGGCAGAGCATCTTTTTCTCTCTTCCAGCTCCCTCTTCCTTTCTCGCTCCTGAGTCATTCACTAGAAGAATACAACACAAGCTTCCACTGAGGTTTTCCTTGCAGCATGCTCCATTGTCATGACTGTCTCGTCAATAGTCCCTCAGTTTGTTTCCGCTCTAAGCACTGCTGTTGTAAAGACAGCTTTTCTTCATCAAGGTTCAAAGAATAGCATGGCTGATTATGGTCGCTGGAGACTGGTTGCTTCAACCACCTTCTCGTCGGTGTGTTATTTTGGAGGGTCCTTGTTACTCTCTGACACATGACAAGTTCCAGCTGTTCATAAACAAGAATAATAATTTAAAAAAAGCAAACGTCGTAATTGAATACATCGCTACTTTTATATAACCTTTACTCAGAGAATGCTCAAGTGAGGCATGAATCAAGCAACTATAAAGTTGCCGTCAGGAAAGTACAGTAGATCGTTTTTTTCTTTCTGTTTTAGGTTGAAAATCAATGATAAATGTATAAAGATGAAAGAAAAACCAAATGTTTTAAGGCTGTTGTTGAGTTAAAGCCACAATTGGGGGCGTTTAATGCACAACCAAGCACAGCTCAACAGTTTTCTTTTCATATAATGGTTGGACTGTTCAAGAAACCATGTCATAGCTGCTGCAGCATGAAGAGAAAAAATAATAAACCTTTTTTCAGTGCTACAAACAACGGGGCTTTTACTAACCCATGATTATGGCTTTAACCAGGATTTAATGACTTGAGCATTCTGGACTTATTTAAACAGATAAACATGTTATTTTACAGTGTTTCAGTTCAGCAGTAAACATTTTACTGTTCTCCTGCGCCGTTGTTCTGTTGTGTTCAAGGTTGGAGTCAATTCTGTTTTAAAGCAAAAAGCAAAATGAGAGGAATTTACTCTGTTTATTCAGGCGCTCAAATCATAGTCCATAATCTGAATGCAGGTTTTAACTACAAAACCTGCTGAACTGAAATTCTCTTGACCCCATCCCTGGTTTACAGTCTTCATATTTATGATGAGATAAAGTCTTGTGTATATTATTCAACAGTATATCACATGATCATGTTTATTTTTCCTCCAGTGCCTAAATCCTGCAGATATTGTGGATATATTACACGTAGCATCTTCTCACCACACAAGTGATACTAATTACATTTGACTTTTAACACTTTTCACATAAAACCTCATTGTCAACACTTGTACAAAAACAGCTGCAGTGACTGTTTTTTTTATTTATTATTCATTATAATTTGGTCAAAATACATTTTATAGAAAAGCCAATCGTTCTTGTATTTATCTCCGGTTCTGAAGCACATGAAGCAATCTAAACAATGTTCTCTGTCAAAGAGAAAACAAAAACTTTTCTGCTCGTACATCAGAATCCAGCTGCACAACAGAGATAACTTATCAAAGAATACATTCATCTCTTTGCATGAACATGAATACGACTGGATGTGTGGGTGTGTGCTAATGTGGTAACTGTAAGTGGGATGGTGGGTCCATAGAGCCCGTCCGGCGTATGTCAGAAACTCACATAAGCTATGTTTACCTGCCTATTAGTGGTCAACTTAATGTAGTTTGTCAGTTCATTGCTCGCATAATTAAAAATAAAACACAATTTCCCTCTATAATCTTCTAAATGGTTATCGCATACTCAACAATCGGCTATGAATCACTAAGGAGACAAACTAAAAATACCATTCCATCAATTTACGAAGTACAGCCCAGAACAAAGATCTAAAAAGACAGCTGCAGACTGGTTTCCAGAGACTGATGTTTATTATTTTGCAACATGCTTAATTTCTTTGTCTATTTTTGGTGGATTTATCACTCGTTCTTATTTTAATATTGACCGTTGAAACCCCCGTGAAAAGCACAGGTCTGTTTTTAACTCTCAGCGCTTGTCAGGTATGCAAGAGCAAAATCCTCAATTGAAACTCAAAAGTGGAGTGTTATGATTAAAATTGAAGAAGTACATGAATTGTCTATATTCATTTTATGTGCTAGGGTAAAGTAAATACACATTACAATAATATTCTCACATTTGATCTACCGTACTTGCCGCCATAAACATTGCACCGCCATATAAGTCACACAAGTCTAAATATGTCTAATAAAGTGGAAAAAACCTAAATACATCACTTCGCCATATAAGTCACATCTATTATGCGTCACATTTGTTATGTGTCACCACTGACCAACCGGAAATGTGGGTTGGTGTTGAGTTGGGTTGTGCACGGGAGGACTTCAACAAGAATTTAGCAAGAGTAACACTTAAAAACAATTATTTGTTTGCTTGAAATTATAGTAAAGGTGTGTCTCAGGCTAACTTGCACTATATTGGTCAAATCAGCTGCATTTCAAAAATCGATTTGTGGCTGCGGGAGTGCACTGAGGGAGGACTCACTGTGCATTTCTTCCCAATTTAACAAGATAACCATCTAAAAACAATAATTTGTTTGCTCGACGTGATAGTAAAGATGTGTCTCAGTTGAACTTTTCCTTAATAAATGCACTTTAATGGTGAAATATTGAATGATAACCTCAGCTGGAGCAATAACACCACCAGCCTGATCAAGAAAGGTCATCAGAGACTCTACTTCCTCAGACGGCTGAGACGAGCCGGTCTGAGAAGCCCAGTCCTCACCTCGTTCTACAGGTGTGCAGTGGAGAGCGTCCTGTGCTCCAGCATCAACGTGTGGCATGGAGGCTGCACAGTTGCAGAGAGAAAAGCTCTGCAGAGAGTGGTGAAGGCTGCACAGAAGTCTGTGGGAGTCAGTCTCCCCACCATCACAGACATTTACACCTCCAGATGCAGAAAAAGAGCCACCTGCATCATGAAAGACCTCACTCACCCAGCACACTCACTCTTTGCACCACTCCCCTCGGGACGGAGGTTGAGGAGCATCAAATGTAGAACCACTAGACTGAGAAACAGCTTCTACCCTGAGGCTGTCAGACTCATGAATAAATAAATAATAAGAATAAACACTGCAAAATGTCACATCATACTGATACTGTACTGATCTGTTTCTTGTTGCTGCGTTCATCTGTGACCATCTGTTTCTTGTTGCTGCGTTCATCTGTGACCATCTGCTCATGTTCGTGCTGCTGTTTATAATGATGTTTTTCTACTACATTAGGGCTTAGTGTATTACTAGCTGATGTGATGTCTCTCTTAGTTAATCCTAGATGTTATTATTGTATTTCTCTTGCATTTGTTGTTGGATGTAACTGGGACCCTGTGTACATAATCTCGTTTTCAACACATGTACTACATGCGGTGCAAATGACAATAAATTCTCTCTGACTCTCTGACTCTGACTCTGAAATCAGTTGCATTTCGCTTGGGTGGTACGTTGAAATTAAGCTGATTTGACGTTTTCTCCAGCCGTTCTGGAGCGAGATGAAGGTGGCTTGGTGTGGCAAGCCAAGTGTCTCATTAATAGCCACTTTTACATATTAATGAGACACTTGGCTTGCCATAATACTCAAGGGCCCTCTAGTGGCTGAAAATGGTAGTGTTCAATATTTTTCATGTCAGAATGAATGAAATCGTCAGATCTCAGCCAAAAATTGGGTTATAAATATGGTGGGGGGAGACGTATATTAATTGTGTCGGTGTATAAGTCGCAGGACTTGCAAATTTATGCAAAAAAGTGTGACTTATCCAGCATAAAGAACAGTACTTACAGGTCCTTGGTTGGGTCTAATATGCCTAAATATAGGCAAACACTCAAGTCATCTTGCCTTTGAGGAGGAAACTTGTTTGGTACCTTTCAAACAGATGTACTGTACAGTAGTCCCTCGTTACTTCGCAATTCTTTCACGGACGTGCACTTTTGTGGTTTTTCAACGATTGTCAACTGGAATATTACTCATGTGACTGGGATGTTACTGGATAAAATGTTAATGAAAAACTTCAGACGAGCACCGCTATTTTGTAGTTTTCTTTCATTAAGCCTACACTGTAATGCAAGTCAAACAAACTACACTACCCAGAAGCCAGCAGTGCTTCCAGACCGCTTTCTGCCTAAATGGAGGGAAAGTTTTGCAACGCAATGTCAGAAGTAACGATCTATGACTTCTGTTGTGACTTGGCACTATATAAAGTCAAAGTCAAAATCAACTTTATTGTCAAAACTGCAATATGTACAGGACATACACAGGATTGAAATTGCATTTGCATAAATGAACTGAATTGAATTGAAGCTCACAGAACTGGCAGGAAAGACAAAAATAATCTTGAAGCTCAATTATCTACACACACATCAACCTGGGCTTCATCGCTGCAGGGTAGGTCTGCAGAACCGGAACCGACCCAGACCGGAACCAAGCTGCTGGTCTGCAGAGCTGGTGAGTAAAATGTTGTAGTACTGTGCAGTACATATACATATGTTGTTAAAATTACATAGGTTTAAGAGTTTAGAGCATTGCAAGGGCGTGGGAAGGGTTTGTAAAGCCTTAATATAAAATAAGTATAGCATTACTATTTTTGCGGTTTTTCACCTATCGGGATGGTGGGTGGAACATAACCCCTGCGATAATCGAGGAACTACTGTAGTTGCAAAGGCCATGTAGCTCGGCAGATCCTTCACTAGAGATAATGCAAATGGCAATGAAGGGTTTTAAGGGTAAATTATGAAGTTTTTCCACCAAAAAAGGAACATTTCACTATTATCAATGCTTTACTTTGTTAACTTCTTCAAATCTATGTACCGGTATGTATTTAGAACGTTCACCCAAGGTGGCTGTGTAGCTAGTAGCATCATGCTGCAATCCATTCAGACCTATGTTCTGGGATATTTTTGCGGCAGTGATGGTTTAGTTTGCTCCTCTGATACAATTATTAAGTGTGATAACATTTTCTCTGATTGTAGTTGGACATCTCTGGCTGTTATCAAGAATCTTATGAGGTGACTAACAAACAACAAAGATTGTTTGGTATCCTACAGCCCTACTAAACAGAGATTACATGGTTTTCTGACATGAGCTGAACAGCCTCTATAACTGGGTCCTGGTTATGGTGATGTGTAGGGGGGGTTAGGAGTCAATTTACTACCACAGTACTTTGGTCTTAGAAAATTATTTAAGGATAGAAAGGAGATCAGTGAGCCAATGATAGTGTATATTTTTGTGCAAATTCTAGTTGGGTTTGGCAAACTGACGTGTACTGATGCAAAGCAGAAGAGGTTCAAATACTTGTGATTGATCAAGTCGGCACTATGGCACCACAGTGGAACCAGAGGAGTCCAAAAAAGCTAAAAACGTGGGAAGAAAATGCAAATGTTCATAAAACACAGTGGAACCTACAGTTTATCAAAAAGGAAGCTTTCCCTAAAGGTCGTTTTATGATTTTGAACAGTGCAGTTATGCTTCCCTTGTGGGAATTGAAGACATTCATCAAGATGATAATTTTTTTGTTCAATTTCAAAATCAAAAACGTACCAGTTTAAGCGAGCAGGTAGGTATTTAACACGGGACTCAGAATTCTGAAAAGTCTGAAAGATTTCAAAAACCATGTAGTACAAACAAAACAGTCACCTCTGTTGCAAATATAGAACTTTTCTGTCATTTGTACAGCGGTCACCCTTTAGGAGGATGAGGAACATGTGTTAGAGGTTCACCAAGAGAAAAGGCCGGCTTGTTTTTGGCTCAGAAGAGAGAGAGAGAGCACATTCCTCTTGGTGGAAAAGAAGGACTCAAATGTCTCTTGTATTATAACGTTTGTCTCATTATTTTGTGCACTTTCTTGTCGAGAGATTCAAAAACAGTAAAAATAAAACACAGTCACCTAATATAGCCATGCCATTGTCAAATAATAAAACTATAATGATAAGGATCATAGGAATAGTAATAATAAGACCAGTAATGAGAATAAGAATAATCAAATATATTAACATAATATACTTTTTTAAAATCCTGAATATAAAAACAGTGGTGAGAAGGTTAGTACACAGTAGGGCTCTACTACCCCTCGGTTGATTTGGCACATAATGT
Organism: Garcialebias charrua; assembly: GCA_038048925.1. Taxonomy (NCBI): domain Eukaryota; kingdom Metazoa; phylum Chordata; class Actinopteri; order Cyprinodontiformes; family Rivulidae; genus Garcialebias; species Garcialebias charrua. Next base: position 11,515 of record JBBPBX010035043.1, read on the forward strand.
TCACTCTCCGGTAAGAGCTACCTACGTACCGGTAATCTCAGCACAGTTAGATATAACTGTTGTCTGGTGACCCATCCAGAATTAGTTGTTTAATGTTTTTAATCTCTGAAATCACAGAAATCTTTTCAAAATGTCTACTCTTCTGCATGTCGCAGATGGCAACGTGACAAAATAAACCTCCCCAGCAAAGCTATTCTTCGTCAATGAGCTTTATCAGGGTTGTTGTGCTTGGGGAGGTTAACCCACAGCAACCAAAATTGATGATGTCTGCAGCTAAATCAAAAGCATCAATCGGCTGTTTAGGATGGGTTTTCCATCAACATTTAAGGTTTCTATTCTTAATATTGATTCTATTTCTATCCATTCAAAACTTACAAATAGCTACATAAGTCTTAGCTATAGTTTCCATTACATTACAAAAAATAAGTCTCAATACTGTATTTATTTTTTGATCAAGATAATATAAGTGTTTGGTCCTCATCCATGTTCTGGGAGGAAAAAGGCTTACGTAGTTTGTGTAAAGTATGAGGCTGTTTTTTTGTGTTTGTGTGTGTAAACATGTATGTGCAATGTCGCTCAGTGGATCTTGTAAGTTCTGTGTGTTTATGTAAATTTACAGATCTTTAATAAAAATGTTTGTGTAATTGTATCGATATGTAATGAATGTAGGTTGTCCATGATTTTGGGGTCTTCAAACATGAATTTAAGCTTTCTGCTGGGCGGACACTCCCTTCCAGTAGTCCAGTATGTCATGAAGATCTTCATCCTTGGCAAACTGAACTTTTCGTCTCAATGCGTGTCCAGCCGCCACATATCCTTCATCCTCCAAAGAGGCCTGCCGGTGCCTCTTACGGTGCAGTTTGAACCTCTCCCAGAGCCCTAGGGTAGGTGTGCAAAGGAGACCCTCTTCCTCCTCCTCATCTTCCTCAGGACTGGAGCAGTAGCTAAGGTTGTGGTATTGGGGTGAGAGGGGATAATGTGGTGAAAGCTGGGAGTAGGCCAACTCGTGCTGCTTAGCCTGTCTGCTGAGAGTGTGGGGGTCTAGCACATTGGGTTTCCGGGCCCCTGGGTGGTGATGGAGCTCCTGCAGGATCTGTGGGTGGTGCTGCAGCTCCTGAAGATGCTGCTGGGAGCCAGGATAGGAGTGGCGGTGTTCGTTGTACTGGCGGATTCTCTGGGCTTCCGCTCGTAAAATTGCTGCAGCTGGGTTGATGGTACGGATGGCCTCTCCTCCGCCGCCGCCTCTTTCCCCAGGCGAGGTTCTCTCGATGTACCGGGACTCTGATGAGTGGTACCCTCCCTCTGAGCGGAAGGAGCGAGGACTCCGGGCAGAACCGGGAGATGAGGAGGTGCTTGGCCTTTTGGAAGTTGGAGGAGCTTCCATGCTATGGTGTCGTTGCAATGTGTGATGGTAACTCCGCCCCCTTTCTTCTCTTGCTCCTCGTCCTCCTTTATACACTGGGGAAAGGAACTCACCTCCTCTTTCTCCTTGCTCCGACAAAAGCACAAGCTGTGGCTCTTCCGTTGAAACAGACCCTCCACCTGCTGAAGAGGGAGATTTGATTCCTTGTTGAAAGGATGTGGACTCAGTCTTGAGAGCATCTATACAGTTGTTAATTATCTGGTTCACTTTATCAACTTCTTTAGCAATGGTCGAGATTTCCGCAACTGAGCCCTGGGGGTTTTCTTGTGGTGACATATCCCTTTCTCTTTCTCGTTCCCTCTCCTTTTCCATGCCAGAGCCTCTAACCTCCATGTAGTTAAGTTTGGCAGACTTGTGACCTGGTGTTTCTATCACTTCCTGAAGCTTGTATGGATCCATCTCACTGCCCTGGGGCAGGTAGGGCATTCTGGACAGGCTGTCCCCTGCAGCAAGCTTTTGTGAAACAGACCCCCCACCACCTCCCTCTATATCTCCCTCTCCACCATACTTGAGCTCTATCAAAGTCCTCTGGATCCTGTTCATCTTTCTCTCCTTCTCTTCCATGATCCTTTTTTTCCTTAGGCAGTGGACAACAAGGCCAAGGAAGAGCAGCATGCCAAACAGACATCCCAAAATAGCCATGATATAGTGGGTGGCAGATGACTGACTGGGTGCTTTCTCTACTCCAGCCCTGCCACGAGTGGGGATGGTCAGGCAGGTGTGGTTGAAGCGTAGGGAGTTTCGTATAGAAGCCACACAGTATGTGTAGTTAGTGTTTGGCTTTAGGTTCTTTAGCTCAATGTCTTCTTTTTCATTCTTTAGGTTTTGAATGACTGTAAAGAAGCTGTTGTTATAAAGCATTAGGATGTACATCTTTTTGTACGGGTAAGGAATCTGAACGGTTAACACATAGCTCGAAGTTTGGACCTGTTTAATTGTCATGACTGGCTTGGAATCTGGGGACATGGAGTTTGAGCTGATTAGCTCATCAGGAGGGGTCCCAGAAGCACAATCTTCTAGTCCACAGGGAGAGGCAATATCTGGCAACTGGGTGGTAAGGTCAATGACGTAAAAAGGCGTCACACTGTTGTTCTCATCTACACATGCAGCGGTGAGTGCATACAGAGCGTTGCGTGGGGTGGGCATGAAAGGACTCTGGCTCATTAAGTTGTATCCAGACAATCCTTTAGGGGTGTCGCACACCATCCTCTCACTGGTCCTGTTGGGAAAAGTTGAGAGCCAGTGCAGGAAACCCAGAAGCTCACAAGAGCAGATGAAAGGGTTGGTGTAAAGTTCACAGGTAGTCAACTTCGAGAGCCCAGAGAACAGATTACCATCCAAAACCTGGATCCTAAAGTTGGACAGAAAGAACAATACAAATATTAGAAGAAAATCTATCCTTCAGGTGCACTTACAGTAGATAGCTAGCTGTAGTCGTTTTAGTTTCAGTTTCAGTTTATCTTTTGAATGATTGCTCACTCTTCAACAAGCCTCAGTTTAACATGTTCAATTTATCTGCTGATTTACATTTAGGTCAATGGATCAAAACTTATGCTACCAAAATTAAAACAAACAAAAGTACCAAAATTAAAACAAACAAAAGTACCAAAATTAAAACAAACAAAAGTACCAAAATTAAAACA
>JBBPBX010035043.1:15813-32275 GCA_038048925.1 Garcialebias charrua
GTGCAACTGGAAGGACCCACTCCCAGCATGTGTACACTGGATATGGAGGTGATGTATCATATCTATCTAGAAAAAATCAGATATACCGGTACCCTGAAGGGTTCTGTGAAAAGATTTTGGGACATGTGGCAGCCTTTAATGTTGCATGTGGAAAACGTGTCATGTGTAATTTATTTTAATTCATGTATGTATGTGTGACTGATCCGGTGTGGGAGAGGAGGGCGGCAGGGCTTTTTGTTTTTCTGTTCTTGGTTTTTTTACGTTCAAAATGAAAAAGTTAATAAAAAAGACTTTGATAAAAAATAAAAAATAAAAAAAGCTCCATAAATTCTGTCTTCGCTGTTCCACCAAAAACAGCCTTGCTGAGAACAGTTTGTGATGCACGGCTGAGCTTCCAGCAGCCAAAATGAAATAAATAAAGTCCATACAGAAAATTAAAAGAACCTTATTTATTCTAATTTGCACTCCACTGCTTCTCCAGCAGTAAATAAAGCTAAGGCGCGGTGCTTCGGTGTTGCTGATGATTTATAGCTTCATCACCTGTCCTGTGGGTTTGGACCGTCGGACCAGAGCCATGTGTGCGCCTGGCAGAGGATAAGTGGGTCTTTAATCTTCAGCTTAACGAGGCAGCTTCTTAATTTTATAAGTGCTAATAAAACTGTGAAATACAGCTTTACAGTTTTGTCTCTGTACCTCGTCAATTCTCTCTTTTTTCCCTTCTTTACAAAGTTATGGTTTAAAATTAGGATTTTCATTAGCTCTGATTAATTTTTTTGTGGTGGTGAGAGTTCAACGATGCACTTTAACCTCTTCACTCTGGTTTCTTCTCCTCTGTTTGACCCTCAGACTTAACCGGAGTGTCCTGCAGCGTCGCTGAAGACAGAGGAGAGATGAACGGAGAGTGTAATCTATCTGCAGCTGCTCGGCTGCTGGACAGGATGCTGCTGCTGTAACAACCTTAATCTGACAGGCGAGGCCTGATCCTGATCTGACAGCTCCTGGTGATGTATCGCTGAGGGAACAGATAGCTGCTACACACACACCAGCGCCTTCAGTCCACTTATTTTTATGTCTCGGTGACATTACAGGATTTTTTTGGTGCCGTAGAGAACCACGAGGGTCACCGATGTGTTGTTTTAACAATGACAGAGGGAGTAAATTAATTTTTTAATATTGTGGCTGATCAGGTGAAGCAGATGCCTAAAGTGACATCAGTTATCAGCCACGCTCGTGTTTTTATTAGTGTTTTATTGGTGAACAATTAGAAACTTCCATCCAGGATCTTTGCCTGCTTCTTACAATGGTTTATTATCTGGGTGTCCTTTAAAAAGTCTTCAGTTGATCCAAAATGCTGCTGCCAGAGTCTTAACTGGAGTTACTGGGAGAGATCTCTCCAGTTTTAGTTTCTCTCCACTGGCTCCCTGTCAAATCCAGAACTGAATTCAAAATCTTACTTCTAACCTACAAATCCCTCAACAACCTAGCTCCATCTTATATTACAGATCTTATTGTTCCATATTTTCCTAACAGAGCACTTCACTCTCAGGCTGCAGGTTTACTTGTGGTTCCTAGAGTTTCCAGCAGCAGAATGGAGGAAGATCTTTCAGTTGTCAGGCTCCTCTCTTGTGGAACCAACTTCCAGTTTCTGTCCGTGAGGCTGACACATTGTCCAGTTTGAAGACTGGGATTAACACTTTACTTTTTTATAAACGGTATACAGGTTGTCCCCGACTTACGAACGAGTTCCGTTCCTACGCCCGTTCGTAACACGAAAATCGCCGTAAGTCAAAAATACGTCCAAACGGCACCTCATATGCACAGTACTGTATTTTTACCAAGCACTTAGCCTATCCTAACACATTACCCTACATAATTATCAAAATTATTGTACATTATCATTTATGAGATTGTCTTGTATTATTTCTTTTGTAAAAAAAAATGAACAACTTTTAATAAACATAAACATAATTATCAAAACCCACATACATTTTGGAGCCATAATGAAGGGAAAAAAGTTAATTTCTTACTGGGAGCTGGTCATTTCTTCCTCCGTCTGTTAGCATGTTAGCCTCGTGCACCTCCGAGCTTCTGCAGCTTCACGCGGTCCACTACAGCAACGTCTGTTAGCATGTTAGCTCGTTGCTTAGCGGTAGCCTTTGCCTCACAAACCTCCGCTCCAAAAATATAAGGTCTCTGTATTTCCACAGTTACCATATTAGCCCCTCTGTCCTCTGCTCCGGTCTCTCCTGTACGTTTTCCAGCGCGTCAAGCTCCCCCTCCCCCTCCCTCCCTCTGTAAGTTTCCATTAAGCGTGTGTCAAGCTCCCCCTCCCTCCTGCTCCCTCCTGTAAGTTTTGTTTCTTCTGTAAGTTTCGTTTCTGTACCGTATTTTTCAATGGGAGCGCGTTCGTAAAGTTGAATTGCCGTAAGTTGGGGAGTACCTGTAGTACATATCACACATTTTGATGTTGTTGGTTTGGGGAGTCAAACAATCAATCAATCACCTTTATTTAACCAGGTAGAGCCCGTTGAGATCGAGATCTCTTTTACAAGGGTGACCTGGTCAAGTGGTCAGCAGCACACGTCACATTGGCAATAGGCATTTGCACTTATCAAAAAGAAAATAAAGAAAACTACAATCAGAGTAAACAGATGTTGACAGTTCAAAACCAACAGGATATAGTAAACGGCGACCTTCTGATCACAGGCCCACCTTGTCTTACCTCTGCACCACCACTCCCCTGATTCAGGTTCAGGACGGTGGCCATGGAAGTTGGAACCCACTAAGGAAAGTGTAACAACTCACCTGCCGAATCAACTAACCCTGAAAACGGGTGGTGCTGGAGCGGCGGGCCCACACCCAGCCATCGCGGGCGACGAGAGCCACGAGGGCTGTGCCGTGACGAGCAGGAGGGCCGCCGCGGTGCACGTGGAAGGCCCGGGTGTAGCTGCCACGTGGTGGTAGTAACAAATGTTCAAACGAGAGCACCACTCACCTGACTGGGGTGGCCGTTGGGTTGGCTGAAAACCAATTTAAGATGGATAAGGCCACCACTGGCCACCCCCTGGCTCCGCCATTGCACCTGGTGTTGGATAAAATCGCTTCCTCCACTCGACAGGATCCGTCACTCTGTCTCAGACAAAAATAAACCCTGTTCTTCTCCACAGTGTAACTCCTACCCACTTCACCATCTTGCACCAAAAACATTGAGGTCTTCTTGCATCCCTTCAGTTCCAGTCCAGAAAAACACTCATCTCAAAAACACTCATCTCAAAAACACTAACATTCACAGTTCAAGTCCCTCAGCGACGATCATCGCCGTACGGCTTGTTTCTTTGTTAGTTCTGTGGATGACTGAAAACCAGTAAGTATGTAGACCTTTGATGCAGGAAATCATTTGATAAAGTCACAGTAAGTGGTTGAAATGTTAAAACAAGCATATAAAAGAAGAAGCGTGGATGTGGAGGATGGGAAGCATGTCTCCGCCACCGTCCATCCTCCTCCACTGGCTTCATGAATAATGCAGAACTCACATTTTCGTGCCACTTTGCATCCCACTTTCTCCTCCCCCTCCATCTCCCCCCTGTGCCGCCGTAAAAATAGAACCGTGTAGACTTGCAAGCTTTCACTCTGGTGTTTACACCATCATGACCCTCCCCACTGCTCTTTCTCATGACAGAGGGATTATTAGTTTCATTCATCTCTCCCTGCTCCCCCTCTCCATCCTCCACAGGAACCAGAGAACAGAAACAAGTGAAAGTGTTGTCGGGCTTGGCTGGAAGCAGAGAGAAGGTCCTCAGGAACCATATAGATGCTTCATCTCCATATCTTTATTGTGTGTCTTGTAAAAAAAGCCCTGCCAAGGCCTCTTGTGCTTGCATCCTTCTGCCTCCCACTCCTCCTCCGCCTGCATTCAGTCTGGACTCTGGAGAGACGAGGAGCTCTTCTTCTAGACACTAAATGTACAAACTACCGTAGATGGAAAAAGATGCCTGCACCTTCCCTGCATGGAAAGCAGGATATCTAAAGTTTTGTTTTCTTAGATTTGTGGTTGGATTAATTTATCTTCTTTACGGTAATAAACTACAAATTGTAGCTGGCCTTTTTAGGAAAGAAGTCGTGTTACTCTAAATAAATGAAAAGACAAGTAATATTGTTAAAATAAAACATGCTTTTAATATAAATTTGGCCCTATGGCTCCAAGATGGCACTAGAGAAATATTGTTAAAAGTCTTCGAAGCTGAACTTTGGTTTAAAAACCCGATTGCACAAAACCTCCAACACACACGTACAAAAAATTTAAAACAATGGCAACATTTGCATGACCTTTCAAATATCTGACAACGTTGATTAGTTTCTAAATATATTTTATTGTGTGCTCTTCAATGTTTGCTAAACATTTAGAATTTGATTGTAATAAAATAAAATAGAGACATGGGGGGAACACAGCTGTTGTTGAAATACACAATCCCATCAGTTCTGGGTCTGCTGAGGGGTCCATCCAGGACACATCCTAATCAGATGAATGACCTCAACTGACTCCTTCCAATGCAGAGGAGCAGGGCTTCTACTCTGATCTCTCCCCAGATGATGGAGCTCCTCATGTTATCTCTAGGGCTGAGCCCAGGTACCCAAAGGAAGCTCATTTTGGCCACTTGCATCCAGTTCTTTCTGTCATGATCCAAACATCATGACAGCAGGTGAGGGTTGGAACACAGACCAGTAAATCCAGAGCATTACCTTTAGATCCAAGTCTTTCTTCACCACGACTGACCAAAGCAACACGCTCATTACTGAGGATGAAGCTCTGGTCCATCTCTCGCTCCATCCTACCATCACTCAGGAATAAGACGCCCAGATACTAGAACTCCTCCGCCAAAGACTCCTCCCTGACCCACAAGGGACATTTCACCCAATTGTTGTTGAGAACCATGGTCCCCAAGTTAGAATAGGGGTGTTTTCATACCTGATAGTCTTGTGGACTCGGATCGATTGGGGACCAACATTCAGAACATTTGTTAATATTTTCAGCTGGGGCTGTTCACATTCACACTGCACTGAGTCAGTCGAGTCAACCTGTTCCCCCCCTCGCCTGTGGTGGCGCTGCACCAAGAACTACTGAAGGAAACAGTGGAGTGGTCTCCGGTCCGCTTGCATTCACCATTCTTTATAACCACACCAGAGTTCACTTCAACCGAACCGAGACCTGGGTATTTAGACGGACCAGAGTTCACTTGTTTGGTCTGCATCAGAGTTCGATTGCACATTCATACCTCCCCAAACGAACCGCACTTTCTAGGCAAACGGACTAGAGTTCGATTAAAGCGGACTAAACATGGCTGGTGTGAATGCACCCTAGATTACTCTCCTCCCAGTTGCTTCACAGTTGGCTGTGAAATGTCCCCGTGCCCACTGGAGGTCATGGCCTGAAAAGGCCAATAGAACCACATCATCTGCATAAAGCAGAAATGAGACTCTGTCATTCCAAACCAGACACCCTCCTCTCCAGACTGCTCCTTGAGGTCTTGTCCATGAAGACCACAAACAGGATTGGGGACAAGGGACAGGCTTGGAGTATTCCAGCCTACACTGAGAACTAGAATATAGAATAGAATAGAATAGATCTTTATTGTCATCTCAACTTAATACTGTACAATGAAATTTGGGCTTGCTTTCCAGAGTAAAAGTAAAAACAGTATACTATATATATATATATATATATATATATATATATATATATATATATATATATATATATATATATATATATATATATATATATATATATATATTAGTGCATTAACAGAGTACCCGAGTTTTCGACAGCTCGAGTGCTTTGACTTCTATCGAGGCTTTTTTGTCCAACTCGGGTACCCGTAGTGACGTCACATTTCACATTTCACAGCGCGCGGGGCAGCTTTTAGCTTTTAGTAGACGCTACAAAATGGATTCCTGTGTGCGCACGGATGTTAATGGAGCAGGCCGTCTTGTCAAAAAGGTAAAACAGTTTATAATTTTATAAAATGCGCTACTTCGTGTTGACTTTCTTTGTAGTAGATTGTGACAGCAGAGGGCAGTGTTGCAATGCAGGTCCCATATTATAACACGGCCGAAACGGCTTCCTTTCTCTCGTTTCACAAACAAAAAAAAACAAATATTCATCTCTCTAGAGCTACCAAAAATCTATAAACACAATCTCTAAAAGTAAACCTAAATTGCACAGCTGCAGGCGGTGGTACGGTGTGGCTGTGGCCCCATTTGTTTTTAAGTTTCGGTTTTCATCGCTTTATACTTTCACTTTTAATATTATTAATATAACTAATAGTTTTGTTTTTCCTGTGACTTATGTGCAGTATGATAAATGATAGGAGCATAATAAATGCTCCCAATGCTTTGTTGGTCTTTTTTTTCTTTTTGTAAAGACGTTTTTAGGCATTTATATTTATTTATTTATTTTGCATCGTAAGACACTGTGACGTCATCGGCTACTCGAGCGTCGTTCGAGTTTTTTTATGTTAATGTCGAGGTTAAAAATTATGTACTCGTTCAACCCCTAATATATATATATATATATATATATATATATATAACAGTACAAAAGGTCATCATTTCATATTTAAACACTCCAAATGTGCAAAACAAGCTGTCAAGCTTTCACAGATTGTCCACATGTTCAGCTCACAGTTTTTGTTCAGTTCAGTAACGGCTGATGGACAAAAAACATTTTTAAATTTGTTTGTTCTTGTCTTGAATGATCTGAACTTTTCCTCTGATTATAACAGTACAAACAGATCATGCGCAATGTGACATGGGACTCAACACACAGCCCTGTGAGGCTCCCGTGCTAAGGCTGACGGTTATGGGTGTGTGATGGCCCATTACCCTCTGACTGTGGTCAGACAGGAAACTATTTACCCAGGCAGAGTGTGGAAGTCCCAGTTCCCCCAGTTTGTTGGGGAGGAAGGTGTGGAAATCAGAGCTACAGTCAAAGTTCATCTGCACATACAGCTCACTTTTTCTGTCTGTTCATTTGAATCTGAATCAATCCTCTTGTGTGTTCAGTACCATTGTGTTAACCTGCATATGTTATGTTCCTTTCACTAAAAGCTTTTTCACAGAAAATCAAAGTGCCGGCCTCCAATCGAAACATGCGTGTGGAGGTCTCTTCCCTTTGAGATGAAACCCAAGACCCAAAGCAGAAAACCTGAGGAACGGACATATGGCGTCGTCTGAAAGCACAAAAGAACAAACTCAAGCAGCGCGAGGGAAGATTAGCTGCAGCTTGTCGTGCTGTGTGGCGACGGAATCAAAGAGCTGCCATCTCACACACTTTGTGAATATGAAGCACATCTCACACACCTTCTCTTCCACTGGTTTCCACCGTGGTTTTAAAAGTCTTCTTCACCGCCGGCGGCCTCCAAAGCTTTTCAAAGAGCTCTAAGTTTGGCATTTGATTCTCTTGTCTCTTCTTCTCTTTCATGCACCTTGGCCACTGAAAGGGAGCGTCGGAGGGCTCGGCGGTTATTCATCGTGAAGGCAACTGACACAGAGAGGAGAGGACACGCAGGGAAAGCAAAACAAGCAGATATGACGAGACAGACGACAAGAAAGAAAGATAGAGGAAATGAAAAAAGATTAAAGGGACCAAAAGGGAATAAGAAAGAAACGAAGGAAGGCAGGAGAGGAGACGAGGGGAGATGAGAGGCGATGAAAGAAGGAGACGAAACTGAAAGAACAAGAGCTTTGAGGAGATGAAAATGATCTGAGGTGAGGAGAAAGAAGGAGAGGAGGAAAGGACACGAGAAGAGGAACCAGGGCGAGGAGATAACAAGGAGGAGAAGGAGATGGGTTTAAGTAAGGAGAGGAGGAACGGAAGGAGAGGAAGGAGGGCTGGGGGAGGGGGACCAGGAGACCAGGAGAGAGAGAGAGAGAAATCCAAAAACAAGCAGATGAAAAGTGAGAAGAGCAGAAAGAAGGGGGGAAGAAGAAGAAGAAGGAGACGAGAGGACAGGAGGAGGACGAGAAACCAGTCGTTCTTTACCCGGGGGGAGGCACAGCGGGGGGTGGAGAGAGGGAGGGAGGTGGGCTCCTCATCCTTCTCTCCCCCAAATGAGCCTCCTTCTNATTTTATTCCAAAATTTAATAATTTTTGAGGCCCTTTATACAGGTAAACGTCCAAAGAGGTTGAGATGTATGCATCAACAACATATATTGTGTAGTACAACTAACAGACTTTTAGATTATGAACACCAAATGATCTGCAGACAATATGCTAATTGCTAGTTGTTGTGATCATGCCTCTCTTACACAGACAGCGCAGTTACAGTACTTTCATCATATCTGCTTGCTGATCCACAATACAATAAGTTAGGATAACTAAATGTACGTATCGAAACAATACTGAGGTTGAATGAGTTAGCTGCTACCATTAGCATCACGTCAGCTGTAGGCCGGAAAACGGTTTTAGCCTGTTGTAGATAATATCATGGCATTTGCGCTATCACATGATTCAAGCAAAGACACTTACTTGTCAAGCAGGATTGTTGCTAACTCTGCATCGCTTTGCAATCCTTTGAGCACACGAAGCTCTCGCCACCACCGCCATCTTGAAACAGCTAATGTTTCTGTCGGGAACGTGCCCGCCGCCCGGCTGCTGCGCGCTGCAGCTGGGAGAGGCGGGGGGAAGGGCGGGGGAAGCTCGTTCATGAAAATAACTCTGTTTTTATTGGCTGGTCAAACTCGGGCCGCTCTGGTTTTTATAAATGCTATTTTAACCACCGGGAGACGCCAGAGGAATATAGTATTTCTCAAAGATTAGCTGTCTAACATCACTCTGTCAAAAAAAAGTGACTGGGAGAAGAAATATGTTTATAAAAAAAGCTACATACTGAACCTTTAATGTACACAGTATATGTATGAGGTAGTAGTTGATGTTGTTATAGAGGCAAAAAGTGGCATATGCAGTAAGGCACATTGGGCATCCCTAAGTAAGACCATTCCATTTACCATTTATCCACACGGTTTAGAATCATAAAGATTAATATTTTTGTTGTACATTCATGCACAGCTCTTCGTGATGTGAACCTCGACGTATCGAGTGGATGAAGTTTACATGGAAGAATCAAAAATATGTGCCCGTTTTAAATAAAAACATGTTCAGCCATGGTTTCCTCTTTATGTATGTGTAGGAACCCAACATGTGCAGTCACTCATTAGCCATTCATCAGTTTGTCAGCCTGGTCTAGAATCAGATTGTTCACGGAGTGTTTGGGGATAAACTTAGAAAAAGAAAAAGAACGTGTGCTCCCCTTCACCCTCCTTTCCTCCTTGAGCCATTAATCATCAACTTTATTCAACAGACTCGTGGTCCACAAAAAAACATAACACACACAACACATACAGAAAGAATAGAAAAGAAAAAAATAGATATATAATAAAAATAAAATCTCTGTGATTCCACAGAGCCATTAATCTTCCTCTTAGCTAATTAATCATCGCCGTCTTTGGACCTGGCGGTCAGTGTTCTGCTCCTTCATTGGACGGTTTTCACCTGAGAGCCACTGGAGTCGTGCTGCGTTCACATCTCACAGGGAACGTCTGTAAAAGTGAGTTTTCTTCTGGAGTTTCATCTAAACCAGGTTTGACCCAGCTGAGATGTTGGTGCTGTGACAGCGGCAGGCCTTCAGAGCGGCTCTCTGGTTAGCTCGTCAGATATTCAGCCTAGTCTGTGTTTGAAAAGCTCCCTCACCATCTACAACCTGCTCACAGTACAGTAAACTAAACGGGGGCTGCGGGACGGAGAGATGATTTACATTTGAACACTAACGCAACACACATGGACTGCGGCGACGACTGTCATGACCAGGACAAAATGTGTGACCTTTGCTCGCCAAATGAGTCGTGTTGAGGAATATTTCAACACTGAAGCAGTGTTTTCAAATTATTTTCATCAAAAGCTTCAAAATGATCTGTAGTTTGTTGAAGTTTGTCCATTTATCCCTAAATTACGGTGGCCGAGGGGTGCAAACGCGCCGCAAGAAGAGACGCTCTGCAAACGGACGGCTGCAAATTTTAAAAAAGAGCTGCAAACAGAAAAAGCTACAACGGAAGTGCTCCAGACCACTAGGGGCAGTCGAACAAAGAACAAATCATAAAGCATATTATAGTTTTCGGAATGGCACTAGTTATTTGTGTATTTAAACTTATTTATTTTAAGAATATTTTACACGTATTCGAAACTATCTCGTTGTATTTGTTTTAATACTGTGCGGAAGAGGAGCAATACAAGAATGCCAGGTTGGGTTGTATTTGTTTTAATACTGTGCGGAAGAGGAACGATACAAGGATGCCAGGTTGGGTCAGTGGTCTAAATCTTAAACTCTAAGAGATCTCTTTGGATGCGGGAGACCTGAGTTCGATCCCCAGTGTTGGAAATTTTGTGGTATTATTTTCTTTTTTTAAGCCTTTTGTTTTGGATAGATCGAACCAAGCAACAACAAAGATGTAGATGTATTTATCTATTCCACCCGATCTAGCCAACAAAAGGCTTAAAAAAAAGGCTTAAAAAAAAAGAAAGTAATACCAAAAAATTTCTGAGATCGGGATTCGAACCAGGGTCTCCCGCATCCAAAGACATCTCTTAGAGTCTAAGACTTAGACCACTGACCCAACCAGGCGTTCTTGTACAGCTCCTCTTCCGCACAGTATTAAAACAAATACAACAAGACAGTTTTGATGAAGTGTAAAATATTTTTAAAATAAACAAGTTAAAATACACAAATAACTATTGCCATTCCGAAAACTATAATATGCTTTATGATTTGTTCTTTGTTCGACTGCCCCTAGTGGTCTGGAGCACTTCCGTTGTAGCTTTTTCTATTTGCAGCCGTCTTTTTAAATTTGCTGCTTTTAAAAAAAAATTTGCTGCTGTTTTTTTAAATTTGCAGCGTTTGCACCCCTCGGCCACCGTACTAAATGATTCTGTTTGTGAGAGTGCAGGGTTGGGAAACGCATATTTTATTGGCCTGGAGTGGTATCATTGAGCGTTCCAGTCCTGCATTTAAAAAGGGGAATCCCCAAGCTTCTCAATGAGGGGAAACATTATACGTAGGGATTTCTTGGCAGGAAAAAAAGTCAGTTCAAAAGAAATGATAAAGATTAGAATTACTGTAAAAGAGTTATTTCTAATGACATATGTTAGAAAACTTCAATTTAAAGTAGATTAGGATGAGAAAATGCTATTTTACTTACTTGGATCACTAGATGGTGTCCATGGTCTCATTAAATCTCAATTACAGTAAAAACTGTGTTTTCACTTCTTTTTTCTGCTCTGTAGCTTGTGCAGGGATCACATGTTTTGAATTAATAACCCCTAATTTCTGTTACACAACATTTCTAAAAAGAAAAAAAAAGTTTTATGGTTGTAGTATTTGTGCCAATAATAAAAGCTTAGCTGCACAACAATGAAACGGTTAGAACTGAGGACGGTTTACCTTGTGACTTTCAACATATATTTTATTTTTACATATTTACTGTTTTGACTTAATACAATACAATACAACTTTATTTGTAAAGCACTTTAAAACAACACCGTTGGCTCGGTCACCTCTCAGCCTCCTGTTGGACTTTGAGTCGACCAACAGCAGCTGATCTGCTGACCTCAGAGAACGTGAGGGAATGTACGGCTGGAGAAGGTTGGACAGATTCTGTGGGGCAAGACCATGAAGACATTTGAATACAAACAAAATACTGTAACCTTAAAATTAATCCGGAAGCAAACTGGGAGCCAGTGTAGTGATTTTAAGACAGGAGTGATGTGTTCTCGTTTTCTGGTACCCGTTCAAAGACGAGCAGCAGCATTCTGAACCAGCTGCAGTCAAGTCAGTAATGACTGGCTCAGACCCACGTAAAGTGAATTGCAATAGTCCAGACAAGTTGTGATGAAAGCATGGATTAAAATCTCCAAATGATGTTGTGACAGGAATGGTTTCACCTTGGCCAGTTGTCTCAGGTGATAAAAGCTGGACTTGACCACAAAAGACATTTAAATTTAGTATCCACACACTTTTTAAATATATGATAAACAGCCCAAGCAGAGGAGGGAAGCTGCTTTATATTAAAGACATCTGAATATCAAAATACTAACACTAGCATTAAGTCAAATCAGTTTATGTATACAGGGAACCCCCGACCTACGAACGAGTTTGGGACCTAAGAACCGTTCGCAGCTCGATCCGTTCGTAGGTAGGGGGTGAAAATTATATTTAAAAAAAAAAATTATTCATTCATTCATTCATTCAACCTTTATTTATCATGCTAACGGAGCGCGCGCACACATTTAAGCATGTAAAGTAGTGTACTGTAATGTTAAACATTGCTATTCACATTTACAGAATAAATAAAAATATATTTTCTTACTTTGAGATGGTCAAAGCCGACATAGGTTGCCATGCGTTGATTGTTTTCGGGCCAAGCAGCGCGGGGGCCGGCAAGCCACCGCAGCTGCTCCAGACCTGTGTTAGCTAGCTGGCTAGCTTCTGCTAGCCAAGCCATGAGCTAGTGTTGGAGCGGCGGCGCGATCAATCTGCAGCTGCTGCTCCAGCCGCTGCTCCAGCCTGAGACGTCCACAGAGCTATTCCAGCTAGTAATTAATCCATATGATGCGATCCTGGTCACCAGTGTTCAAAAGGCCGGCTCCCGTGTTAGCTCCAGTGTTAGCTCTGGAGCTAGCCAGGCCGGAGGTGTAGCCAGGCCGGCCGGAGGTGTTCGCACGGCGGCCTGGCACGATCGGCGATAAATCCGCTGCTGCCTGAGACATCCACAAAGTTCACAGAGACGTTTCCAGCTAGTAATTAATCCATATGAAGCCATCCTGGTCACCAGTCTTCGTCCGGCTCTCGGCAGCTAACCTAAGATGGCGTCCGGTGTTCTACATTAATTTGTGACCGGAGACCCCAGTGACTGAACCTAAAATAGCGTCCGGTGTTCTACATTAATTTGTGACCGTGTAAACTGAAGACCTACTTCCTGTTGCCCAAGATTGCTCAAAAATTGCTCAAAAATGATCAGAAATGATCTTTTTTATCATAATTATTATTTATAAAGCCTTTAAAACAACCAGAGCTGCAACAAAGTGATGTACACATGAAATTAAGAACATTTAAACACAAAAAAAAAAAAAAAATTATTATTATTTTTTTTAAATTCATATTTTTATTAAATATGATATGTTCGTAGGTCCCGTGGTTCGCAGGTCGATGGGGTCGTAGGTCGGGGGTTACCTGTATATTGCCAAGTCACAACAGAAGTCATCTCAGGGCACTGATCAGAAACATTCATATACATAAAGTCCGTTAATAACGTTATTTATCTGAGGATATTAACCTGCTATGTTGGCTCTAGGGTTAGTACATTCAGTTCACTTCATGGATTCGGTTTGTTCTGAATCAATCACTAAAATAACCCGGTACACTTGAGCAGTGGTTACTTTGAGCTTGAGCCTGCCGGAACAAGATCCGGGAACTCTCTCATTTTGACTGCTTGGATCCGGCAACTCAAATCTCTGCCCCATAAAGTCCAAAGTCATTGCGCATTTTTATTTTGATTATTTATTAAAGATACAACGAGAGGAGACGTTGCCCAGTCTGTGGAGTGGATGTTCCAGCCGCATCACGCTCCGGCCCAGCAGAGATGTGGACTGCATGTCCTTCAGGGAGCGTCTTCATCATTAATTTAATCAAATATTTACACATGTGTAAAAACCTGTTAAAATACAACAAAATGCAGGAAATGGCATCTCTTTTGTTCCAAATTTTATGGGGGAGGAACCACGGACCCCCTCCCCCCACGGCATCAGTTGATTTACTTTGTACAAATTAAGCCGTCACTTGAGTCGGTCACGCTGCACAAAATGTTACCTTGTGTTAATTTGTATGTTATCTATATGTGTGTATGTTAAAATCTATGTACAACTCAAGTGAGTCCACAATATTGGTTGTTTATTAATCCGGACGAGCGACCTGACTCATCTGAGTGTGCAGCACTGTTTTTTTTTTTGGTGTGCTCACTAACTTGTGAACTTTTATCTGTAGTCTTCCAGAAGAAAATAAATAATATTTGGATTAATTTAGACCTTGAATTTGTAGATCTTATTCGGTGCGAGGACTCTGGGCAGATCAGGAACTGATCAGCTCCAGTCGGCTCAGGCTGCAATGCATTATGGTTTTTGATGCTGATATAGTGTTCAGCTTCTGAACTTTTGTTGCTTAACATAACCAAATTATCTGGAACTACATATCGGACGAGAGTTTTCAGTTAAAACACCAACACAACATGGGCGACTCAGTATCTATTTATTTTATTTATTAAATAATTATTTAGTATCATGACTCATTCATGATATGGTGTACATTTCAAATATGTGTACAGCCAAGGAGTTTGTCGGGCTCACTAGCTAGATATCCAGCTATCTGAGGCTGGATTTAGTAAGCATAATAACAAGTAATTTTGTAACTTCAAGTAATACAAATATGCTAAGCTTGTCTAGAAATATTGAAAAACTAGCTGCTTATAAAAGCAGCTAACCACAAAAATGCTACCTATCTAGTTAACTAGATAGCAATATGTGCCTGTTTTTCATTAGCATATAAAGAATAAAGAATTTGTCATTTCAAATAGTAATACAAGTATATTGAAGCAAAGTCTAAACATATTTTGCATTTTTCCTCAAGCAAATTAAACCCAGTTAATATAAATTAGCTGTTTATATAGCCAGTTAACTAGCTAGAAGCAACCTATCTGGCAAGCTAACTAGTATGCTAGCTGAAATTTGACAAAATCCTCCAAATAAAACCCCATTTCTACAAGCTGTCTAATAAATAACTTTGTCATTTCTAATAAACTTACTGAAACAGTGTCCAAAAGTCTGTTTTTCTTGCTGATTTCATAGCCAGCTAAGTAGCTAGAAGCTAGTTTTCTGGCTATTTATCAAATTAGCTAAGCTTATATGCGATAATAGTTCAAATATTGTGTTTTTTAAATTAGTTTTCATATTTTCCTTAGGTTTTTGTGCTTCTTTCTACTTAAAAATGCATCTCAGAGTCATTAAAACTATCATTGTAGTAGCATTGCGTTAAAACATGAGTTCTACAAACCTAAATGGACTGTCACTATTCACAAATGTTTGCTTTCCTCCATGTTATTGAGTTGTCTGTTTTCCTTTTTGAAAGTCTTGAAACTTTTATAATTAACGTTAAAGTCCAACTCTGAAATAGGAATGATTGAGTTTCATTTTGACTCCCTTCAGCGAGTCTGAGAGGTCTGATAATTATGTTTGATAATTATGGGCTCTGACTCTAATTTTAGTCTAGCTCTCAGTTAATTCACTTAACCCTCTCGTCAATACTTCATCAACAAATCCAGGACAACCTAGGTGGATCTGATACATCTCCAGACTTTATTGTCCCATTTAAAGGTGTCATTAAAGACAAATTAAGAGTGGACTAGACTAAAATTGGTAATCAGTTGTAAATTGTGAACTTTTAAGTGGTGAAATACTGAATGGTGCACCCTCTTACATGTTCTAGTTTGTTGGCGACATGTCATGAACAGATGTGTAGATTTTAAACTTTCACAAAGTAATCATTAGATGTCCATTTACAACTGATTACAACCCAATTCAAGATGGCCGCTACAGCAAATAGGACTACTGGTTCTTGGCTAGATGATTGGGGACCACTGATGTGACTATCTGTGTATGTTTGTTAGCAAAATATCTCATGCATTTGATTGACTTCTGCAATCAACTCATTTCAAGCTGGCCACCACAGCTTATTGACCTTAAGAAACACAAAAACGGTTTAGCCAATTTCACCAATCAAAAAGGCGTTCAATTCAGGATCAACTGGACTTTATTTGTAACAGAAAACGTTTCGACTTCTGTCCAGAAGTCTTTTTCAATTCTGAATGGAAGCTGTGAGAACGAGAAGTTTTATACAGGCTTACAAGTCAATAACACATACATGTAAATTGACAGATCACACCTTAACAGTAGGGAGTCCCTTGAAGTCTCTGACAGAAAACACAACTAATCACAGCTGAGGTAACACATACATGTAAATTGACAGAACACACCTTAACAGTAGGGAGTTCCCTTGAAGTCTCTGACAGAAAACACAACAACTGTATGTAAATTGACAAACAACACCTCACAGCCCAACAACAGAGGCTTCTCAACAAACTTTGTTAGTCTAATTCACAGACAAGACACCTCTGCTCCCATCCGGTGTAAGACAGAGCAGAGGTGTCTTGTCTGTGAATTAGACTAACAAAGTTTGTTGAGAAGCCTCTGTTGTTGGGCTGTGAGGTGTTGTTTGTCAATTTACATACAGTTGTTGTGTTTTCTGTCAGAGACTTCAAGGGAACTCCCTACTGTTAAGGTGTGTTCTGTCAATTTACATGTATG
>JBBPBX010035044.1:4524-22870 GCA_038048925.1 Garcialebias charrua
TCAGTAATTAACAAATATTAAACTCAGAACCACTAATATATATACTCAGCAAACAAATACTTGTTAGCGGCGTGTCCTCTCTTAAAACACTGTAAGCGCGCACACAAGAACACTCCACCCACGTCAAGTGAACACTCCACCCACGTCAAGTGAACACCCCACCCACTTCAAGGCTTGCTCTCCACATAATGCGTAATGAACGAGGGCGGGCCAGGGCTGGCTCTGGACCAACCAGAGACGTGCCGAACTGGGGAGGGCCGGTCAATGCGAAAACGGCTATAGTGGGCCAACCAGTTTGATGGTGATGAGATGGTTTCTGGAGGACGAAACATTTCAACACAAAGAAACCGTCCAGAGGACCTGACTTAACTTTGTTGGATTTTTTTTAAAATCTGAATTATTGAGCATGAACTTTGAAACTTAATCCCAGTCTTACAACTGGACAATGTGTCAGCCTCATGGACAGAAACTGGAAGTTGGTTCCACAAGAGAGGAGCCTGATAACTGAAAGATCTTCCTCCCATTCTGCTTTTGGAAACTCTAGGAACTACCAAGTAAACCTGCAGTCTGAGATGTTCGAGGAAATCTGTTCCAGCTGTTATTTCTTTTTAAACTGAGTCTGAAATGCTACCAAGAAAAGGAACTGAAACACTTTGATTCAAACAAGTATTTTGTCAGGATGTGAAACTTTCATGGCAGGAAGTGTAATAAATGAGCAGATTCTGTTGTTGTTGTTTATGGTGACTAACCCAGTTTGAACCTCCCTCTGTGTCTGTTCCTCCTGTCCTCTGTGCACAGCGAGCCTGTCTCTCTGCATCCTGCGCTCCAGGCTCATTAACCAAATACTCATTCATTTATGTGGTGCCATTAGGACCGCAGAGCTCGGTGTCAGTTTGGGGTTGCAGGAAGAGATCCGACTTGCTCATATCCAGTCATTTAAACAAGAATCATCTCTTGGCTGCTTCTCATGATGGTGACCTTGCCTTGGCGATGGATATGCACCAATTTGAACCAGTGTTGTTTTTATTTGTTTGTTTCTTCCAATTTTATATACCACAAATTTAACCAGACTTACTAAGGTCCAGGTTTCCTGCCCTCATAAGTAAATTAAGATTTACTTCAGGGTCCCATCATAAACCTCTTTCGCTCAAAACCCAGTTTCGCTTTCTGTCTGCTCCTGCTCATTTGTTGGAGCTAATTAAGTGAAACCACCAGGGGAGCTGGGATGGCCCCCTAAGGCCCATCAGCAGCTCTGACACTCATAAATCTGCCCAGCCAGCCCCGGTGAATTGTAATTCCATTTGGCTCAGTCTGGAGGTTGGATGTGCAGCCGTGTAATGAAGAAGGCGTCTTTAGCCCCGCCTCCACCTCTGTGTCTCGCTCCCTGCAGCATCAGCAGCAGGAATTTCCCCTGACATCTTAGACGCTTGCTGCAGGTTATCAGCACTCCGTGTGAGAACGCCTTCATGACTTGAAGAGTACATCTCATCCACACGTATCCGTTTTATTTTCTGTCTGTGTTGTTGGATTTTACAAGCAGCAGTTTGAACAGGTGTCTCTCTCAGAAGGCAACACGGGATTAAAAGCAAACCGTTTCAGAACCACCACATGCTCTCTGCATCTTAACTTTTGATACATGGCAGCGTGCACGCAGATCCTGCAGAAGACAAAGAAGCACTGCGGTTACACAACATTTAATTTTGTTCAGTGCAGTCGGGATTTAGATCATAGAAGACACGGCTAAGCCAAAGTACTTATGTTTTGTATCAAAGTATTAACTCAGAGCAGAACAAACAGCTGAACTGGACCCATCATCTTATCAGAGCCATTTTTTAATCATTTTCACAATCGTAGCACTAAAATAAATCAGGCGTTAAATAACCTGGAGTGTCTTTCACCTGAGTGAGGGAGGGGACCGTCTAAAACTCTGTATTCTCTCTGTGATCATGTGATTGGTCCGGGCCAGATTATTGTCAGTCTGCTGTATAGTTGCATGCCCTGGGAGGGATGAAGAGAGGAGGCAACACTTTCTCCTCACTCTTAGATCACTTTGGAGTGGAGACGAACTGTCTGCTGAGGTGAGGGCTCGTGTTCAGTCGTGGTATTTTTGACATTTACAAAGGGTTTTGTCGTGCAGCAGATTTCATTCAGTGGTTTTGGTAGGTGCAATGTCTCAGTGAATATTCTTTAGAAACTTTTAGTTTTGCTTTATGGAGAGTGTTTACGTGAGAAGTTTGTTTTTAAAGCTGTGCAGTTCAAAGAAGGATTTTTTTTTTTTTACATGAATTCAACTGGTTTTTATTTGTGGATAGTAGTTAACAAACTTCACGCTGTTGTGATTTAAAGTGTTTTACATGTTTAGTCTGAAAATAGTTGTATTTTTGTTTTTCTTGTCTCTCCACAGTACTTTATCCTTGTTCTCCATTGCTGTCACTGTCTTTATTATAGATGAGCTGTGAGCAGCTGGTGGGTTGAGGCAGTCTGAAGCTCAGACCAGCTTTTAGAGAGCGACTGGCACAGACGGAGCAGAGCACAAAGACACAGATTATCAGTCTGGCTCGCTCAACGTGCGTACTTTCCCTTTTATTTATTTTGTTTTTGTTTTCTCTGGCGGGACTCATCGGAGCGTGGAAGGAAATATGTCTGTGTAAATCCTGATGGTGGATGTCAAAGCCCTTCTGCTGACCAGCAGCTCAGCTTTCATACAAGCACCGTCTGCGTGGAGCAAGCGATGGAATCCCCTGCATTGCTGGAATGTTTTGCTTGCTCAAGGCGAACATGTTGGCGACCACGCCCTTTTTGCCTTACAAGACCTTTCCAACAAATCCGCTGTCACCCTGAGACAGCGCCGCCTCACCTGCAGTGTAGGTATGGGGATGTGCAGGGTGGGCGGAGTCTGCCTGGAGGGGTGATAGACAATTTTCTGCTTTTCCTTCATGTTTTCACATAGTTGATGAATGTGATGCATCATTCAGTTGTAGTTTAAAAAACGGACTCACGCTGCATTTCTCCTTGTCGTGTCAGATCTTTCTGTTTCCTCCGCTGCAGTTCTTCTTTTCTCACTAACGCCGACTCATTCTGCTCCGACCCCACGATGAGCGCCGTGACCTCCTGTCTGACTCACTTTCCTCTGCACTTTCCCTCTCTCTGCAGTCCCACGCATCAACGGTCACTCTAAATCAGAGCGCACAGCGAGGGACTCGGCCATGGGTTACGACAGCGCATCCGTAATGAGCAGTGAGCTGGAGTCCAGCTCGTTTGTTGACAGCGAGGAAGACGAGGACGCCAGCAGGTAATGCTCTACCTCACATCAAAATGTGCTTCAGTGGCATCCAAACACTCAGACTGGACCAAAAGTTCATCATGTTGACACACATCAAGTCCTTTAAGACACTTATTAATTTAAACCAAGAGTTTAAATAATTTAGGGTTTGATAAGTCAGAAGTTTAGGTCAAATAAAATATCAACAAGTCGTACGGTAAAGCAAGACGCCCTCTTGGCAAATCAGATCACAGTCTTGTGTTTCTCTGCTCAATATATAAACCCCTTGTTCAGAGACTACCTGTAATAAAGAGAACAGTTAGAAAATGGTCAACGGAAGCTGAAGAAGCCCTGCGGGGTTGTTTTGAGGCTACAGACTGGGATGCACTGTTCCAGCCACATAGAGAGGACATCAACGCCATGACTGAGTGTGTGACTGACTATATAAACTTCTGTAAACAACACCATCCCCACCAGAACAGTGAGATGCTTCCCCATTAACAAACCCTGGATCACCAGTGACCTGAGAGAGGGAGACATGGAATTATTGAGGAGTACACAGAAGCAACTAAAAGTCAAGATGAGAAACAGCAAGGAGGTGTACAAGAAGAAGCTGGAGAGCAAGCTGCAGCAGAACAACATCAGAGAGGTGTGGTCAGGGATGAAAAAGATCCCAGGTTTAGAGCAGAAGGAGGATCAGAAGGATGGAAGCCTGGACAGAGCCATTGAACTGAATTCAATAGGTTCAGTTCAGGAACAATGTCAGCATCCTCCTCTTTTGTCACAAGCCAAACAGATATGCCACTGTCCTTTGGCCCAAGGCTGTCCTGTCACACCTCAAATATTATATCTACCACCTCAGTTATGGATCCTTCTTCTTCTACATGTTGGTCTTCAACCAAATCAGAAGATGCTGATACCTCATTTGCCTCCCCCCTCTGCATCTCCAGAAGTCAGGTGAGGAAGCAGCTGGAGAGACTGAACCGGTATAAGACTGCAGATCCAGATAGTGTCAGTCCCAGAGTCCTGAAGGTCTGTGCAGAGCAGCTCTGTAGGGTTCTGCAGCACCTCTTCAACCTTAGCCTGACCCAGGAGAAGCTTCCAGTGTTGTGGAAAACCTCCTGCCTTGTCCCAATACCAAAGAAACCTCACCCATCAGTCCTCAATGACTATAGACCTGTTGCCCTGGCATCCCACATCATGAAGGTCCTAGAGAGACTCCTGTTGGTCCACCTGACTAAACAAACAAGCACATAAACAAGCACTGCAGTTTACTTATTGGCGTGGACTTTGAGTTGAAGACGCCATCATACACCTGCTTCAGCAAACTCACTGTCATGTAGAAAAGTCAGACAGCTGTGAGAGTCATGTTTTTTGACTTCTCCAGTGCATTTAGCACAATCCAGTCTGATTTGCTTTGTCAGAAACTCCAGAAGACTCAGGTGGAGGCCTCAACAATCACCTGCATCAAAGACTACCGGACAAACAGACCACAGTTTGTGAGACTGAAGGGTTGTGTGTCTAACCAGGTGGACGGTAGCTCAGGAGCACCACAGGGGACTGTACTCTCACCATTCCTATTCTCTCTGTACACCTCAGATTTCCAGTATAAAACAGAATCTTGTCATCTGCAGAAATGTTCAGATGACTCTGGTGGGGTGTATCAGAGATGGACAAGAAGCTGAGTACAGGGAACTGGTGGACCGCTTTGTGGCATGGTGTGGAAACAATCATCTCATCTTGAATGTGAACAAAACAAAGGAGATGATTGTAGAGTTCAGGAGAAACGGGGACAGGTCCAACCTTATTTCCATCATGGGAGAAGAAGTGGAGGTGGAGAAGTATAAATACCTTGGGGTTCACCTGGACAACAGACTGGACTGGAAATGCAACAGTGAAGCATCTACAAGAAGGGACAGAGCAGACTGTACTTCTTGAAGAAGCTGAAGTCCTTCAGTGTTTGCAGCAAGATGCTGCATATCTTCTACAAGTCTGTTGTAGAGAGCACCGTCTCTAATGCCATCATCTGCTGGGGTAGCAGCACCAGAGCATGAGACAAAAAAGATCAACAAGCTCATAAAGAAGGCTGACTCAGTTCTGGGGACTCCTCTAGAACCTTTGAAGATGATTGTCCAAAGAAGGATTCTTCATAAAATGAAGAACATTATAGACAACCCTGAGCATCCTCTTCATCAGACTGTCATACAACAACAGAGTGTCTTCAGTCAGAGGCTTCTTCAGATCCGTTGTAGGACAGACCGCTACAAGAGATCCTTCATGCCCAAAGCCATCAGCATCTAGAACAACTCTTTACTGAAACCAGGATGATGAGTTACAACAACATTTGATTTCCCTCTGGGATTAATAAAGTATTTTTTAATGAATTGAATTAGATGAGTGGGGAAGTGATATCACAAGTGAGTTTCACAATATATTTACACCTGCTATAATATAAATGTTTTTTTATATCCAGTCAACCTGTGAGGTTTTTTTGTTATGGGTTGCAGCGTTTCCCCTACCATTATACAAAGTGGGGTGCCCCACCCCATCAACAGAACTGAGCACCCCGCCTACCAAACCGAACTTGCACCCCACCACCCGGCACTGATAAAGCACTAAGCTAGCAGCACGAAATACAGGCTCTCTAGCTAAAAAGCTAAAGGCAGCACTCACGTCGCCTCTTTTCTTAAGCTGAACAACCACACGTACACAAACACTCAAAAACTGTCGGTATAAACAGCGCACAACTCAAACGTGTCACGCTAAGCTAGCAGTGCACAATACAGGCGCTCTAGCTAAAAAGCTAAAGGCACCTCTAACCTCATGCTGAACTCCCCACCCCCCACTCCTTCCCAAAAACTGATGGTACAAGCTGCGCTCAGACATGTCTCTATCCCCCTGTCAACAAAAATCATGGATGAGATGAGTACCCTGCCATGGCAAGTTAACTAGGGGAAACACTGGATTGTGGGTCATTTAAACATTTAACTTATAACTTGGTCCATTTTTTATTCTGTGAAATCTGTACAGTAGAATATAATTCCCAAAGCTCATAAAATCCTGTGCATATAACACACACACATACTGAATTAATTTAGAATTAGAGGCCTAACATTCCTTGAAGGAACGTGACTAAATATGACTAAGATCATGTTTTGTTGAGAAATGACAGCGATGTGGTCGTTTTGGTTGAACTTGAAAAGTGTGTCATCTCAAGCGATATCATAAGATGACACACTTACTCACACACACACACACGACTGAGTTAAAGCTATTGTTTTAAGTTGAAAGACACATCACATGGTCGTAGAAAATATGTCAGTCTGTTTGAGAAGGGTCAAATCATTGACATGCATCAAGCAAAGAAGACATCTAAGGAGATTGTAGAAACTACTAAAACTGGGTTAAGAACTGTCCAACACATTACTAAAAACTGGAAGGATAATGGGGACCCATCGTCTT
Organism: Garcialebias charrua; assembly: GCA_038048925.1. Classification (NCBI taxonomy): domain Eukaryota; kingdom Metazoa; phylum Chordata; class Actinopteri; order Cyprinodontiformes; family Rivulidae; genus Garcialebias; species Garcialebias charrua. Next base: position 11,249 of record JBBPBX010035044.1, read on the forward strand.
CGAGGAAGAAATGTGGCCGGAAAAAAATCCTGAATGATCGTGATCGGCGATCACTTAAACGTTTGATGAAATCAAATGGAAGAAAAACAACAGTAGCTCTCAGGGCTATGTTCAATAGTGAAAGTAGAGCATTTCCACACACACACACACACAATGTGAAGGGAACTCAAGGGATTGGACTGAGCAGCTGTGTAGCCTTAAGAAAACCCATAATCAGTGAGGCTAACAGGAAAAAAAGCTTCAATTTGCTAGAGAGCATAAAGATTGGACTCTGGAGCAATGGAAGAAGGTCATGTAGTCTGATGAGTCCAGATTTACCCTGTTCCAGAGTGATGGGTGCATCAGGGTAAGAAGAGAGGCAGGTGAAGTGATGGACCCATCATGCCTAGTGTCTAGTCATCAATGCAAGATCTTGGGAAAATGAATGCAACACTGGATGAAAATAGATCTTGTGACATTGCAGAAGTTTATTGAAACAATGTCACAATGAATGCATGATGTAATCAAAGATAAAGGCGGTCCAACGAAATATTAACGTGTGACATTTTTTTTGGCCAGGCAGTACAACCAACAATTACTTTATGCAAGTTTTATTAAACATTGTCAAGTGGTTCTTGAAATGTTTTATTAACAGACACATACAAATACTTGGGCTAAAATATAATTATGTCTTGATGATACTGAGCTGTAAACATAGTTCTGTCAGTCAGCAACACATCAACAGGTCTGCTGATGTGTCTGTAAAACTGACAATACATTCAGACTTCTGAACTATGCTATTCTGACAAAAGCTTCAGAGCCATTTGATTTTCTGTATTGTTGTCTCTTAACAAGTTTAATTACCCAACACTAAATATGAGGAGCAAAACTGATCAGTGCTGTTACAGAGCTCAGTGTTGGAGCAGAGACTGGAGAGTTAAAGGATCCACAGTAAAGCACAGCTCTCTGACAGACATCGGCTATTTTACAGCTTCACCAGTACATCACTGAAATGTTGAACCCTTATTCTCCAGCCCGCACCCTTTGGTCTTCAGCATTGAACCTTATAAAGGTCCCTAAGACACGGGTTAAAACTTGGGGTGACCTTTCCTTTCAGGCCGTAGCCCCCCGGCTGTGGAATGCCCTGCCCCTGTCTTTTCATGTGACCGTCTCTATTGAGTATTGATTCCTTTAAAACGCAGCTTAAGACACTTTTATTCAGACAAGTTTTTAGTTAAATGTTTTTATTTAGTGTTTTTATCAGCTGTTCTTGTTTTTATCAGCTGTTTTTATTGTTTTGATTAATCGGCTGTTATTACCATATTTCTTTTGTCTATTTTAATCTTTTATTTCGTATTTTGTACAGCACTTTGTGATTGTATGATAAGTGCTATATAAATAAAATTTTCTTACTACCTGTACTGTACTTACTTACTGTGGATGTAACATTACAGCTGTGGTAATTAGATGATTATAATGCTGTTCTGTGATTGATGGCACATTATAGCTTACAGAAACCCATAGCCAGGGTCCAGCAGCTCTAAAACTATTAAAACAAACATTAAACCAAATCAACTCACCAATAAATCATACTTTATTTCACTTTCATTATTCAAATATTGGCAAAAACACATTTTTACTAAAGATTCTGATAAACCGTTCCATTAAACATTTAGCTAAATAAACAGAAATAAAAATCCTCCATCATTGGAATATTCCCAAATGCTGCTGTTTAATTATTAATAAGAAGGAAGCTAAGTTGACTGTTTTTTTTTCTCTGAGATGTTCGCTCAGCTGCCTGTGTGGGCTTCAGTTCAGTAGGAGGTCCTACCTCTGGAATCACTGTTCAGTCTATACAGATACAATGTTCAGACCACCTCCAAAGGTGGTTTGAACAATGAATGTAAAAGGAGTTCAGACCTGAATTGGTGCTATTCAACTGCAATGGGACATCTAAAAACCAGTTGAGATGACAGATCTGAACAGCCATTTAGAAAGTGGACCAACAAAAGGTTAAAGTTAGCATTGAATCATTTTTAATCACAATGCTTTGTTGTCAAAAGCACATGAGACTCAAAGCCTCCCCGGTCAGGACATCTAGTCTCTTCTTGTCTTTAACACGTCTCTTCCTCACCAGACTGAACTGTTTTCACTTGTGAGGTGAAACTAAACATCGTTTTCTAAAGTTACTGCGCTGAAGGTTTAATACAGAACATGACACAGCAGCTGTGGCTGAGTGGTTAGAGCAGTCGCCCTCCAATGCAAGTTGGGGGTTCAATTCCACCAGCAACCACATGCTGAAGTGTCCCTGGGCAAGACACTGAACCCTTCATTACGTCCGATGTGTGTCCCATCAGTGTATGAATGTGATAAATCACTGATTATTCTTTGTACAGCTCTAGTAGAGTGCTGTATGAATGGGTAAATGAGGACGCACATTGTAGTGTAACATGCTTTGAGTATCTTAGAGCTATATAAGTACAGTCCATTTCCCGTAAAGAACAATGAATATTTTCTTCCAGGATCAAAACCTGATGTGACAACAGTCCAGTTGTTTCAGTTCATATTATACCATTTTATTTATAGAGCACTTAAAAAAGCGACAAGGCCAACCAAAGTGCTGTACAAACAAACAAACAACAGGCAACATACCGTACACAATACACAACATACACAATACACAACATACACAGTTCATTGTATTTAAAAACCCTACGCTCACGGTGAAGTATTTTTCTGTGGTACGTAAACAGTCAGATGATTAGATGTTTCACACAGTTTAAGGATGTCGTCTTAATATTTCCACTCAAGTCAAATAAAGTCATTAAATTTAATTTATTTAGTGTCTTTAAATAAGAATATCCACAACCCTCTTTTTAAATTTGATATCCCATCTCTCCTCACTCTCATTTCTTTTGACGTGAGTTTCTCCTCTGCTCTTGTGTTTCAGGCTCAGCAGTTCCACAGAACAGAGTTCTTCTTCACAGCTGATGCGCAGACACAAGCGGCGCAGACGGAGGCACAAAGTGGCCAAGATAGACCGGGTACGCACGTCTGAGCCCCATCACCGCCTCCACTGAAACCAACACTGAAGAGTTGACAGAGTTAATTGATATAGACCTAAAGCCACTTTTTATTCACCATGTACTCACTAGAAACCTCTTCCTGCCTTTTCAGTCTTCATCCTTCAGCAGTATCACAGACTCCACCATGAGCCTCAACATCATCACCGTCACTCTCAACATGGGTACGTTCCACATACTTGTGGTTTTTACCGAGGAAAGTTTCTTTTATTGTAATCTCTCTGACACCAGCTTTAACTTTAATGATCTTTTCTGTGTTCCTGACAGAGAAGTACAACTTTCTGGGCATCAGTATTGTGGGTCAGAGCAATGATCGGGGAGACGGAGGTATTTACATCGGCTCCATCATGAAGGGAGGCGCTGTAGCTGCAGATGGCAGAATAGAACCTGGAGACATGCTTCTGCAGGTGCACCTCCTGTTTTATAGTTGATTGTAAAATACTTTGGTGCAGAAGATGTCGGTCAGGATTCCTCAGCAGCATGCTGACACATAGAGACGCTTATCTAATCGTTACTTCCTTTACAATACTTTGTGAAAGTTTTCCTTCCTGTTTGTGCCATATTTTGTTCTTACACATGCAGCACTATGAAACTCATGACGGATTTCTATTACCTCTGTTTTAAACGTGCACCGCCAAGCAAAGAACATAGAACTTACAGAAATGTTAAAGACGCAAGACTTCCATAGAAGTCCCTGAGTGCAGAGTGTAACTGCATGCAAACATTTCAGTTTTAACTTTTCCAGATGTTTAAGTCACAAAAGGTGTTTGCTAGTTAATGTAGTGTGATGTAATGGCCTTTTGTTGTTGTCTGTGAACTAGGTGAATGATGTGAACTTTGAGAACATGAGCAACGATGACGCTGTGAGGATCTTAAGAGAGATCGTCTCAAAACCTGGGTAAAAACTTTAAACTCCTCAGACCAGTACTATTGATGTCAGAGATGATCACAGTCTGTGTTTGGTGTAAGGGTACACTTTAAAGTCTTATCAAACTAAAACACTGAAGTGTCACTAAAGTGCAGCTGTGTGGTTTGTAGAAAACATAAATCATATTTATGAAGAGTCAGTGCACCACACTTGTTGTTAGATTGGTTGCAGACTTTTCTAAAAGATGCCAGCTAACTTTCTGAATGTGGATCAGATCTTCTGCCAGACTTGAACCATATAAGAGTTACAGACAAATAACACTATAATATGTATATTACATATTTACTGGCAAGTCACTAATGTAAACTTGACTGTACGGTAAAGTTTAAATAAATGGTCTTCAAAGCTCATGCTCAATAATCCAGGTAAAAAAAAATCCAACAAAGTTTAGACGGGTCATCTGGACGGTTTCTATTTTTTTGTCGAGATGTTTCATCCTTCATCCAAAGGACTTCATCAGTCTGAGGAGTCACAAACAAACTGAGTCCTACAAGCAGCACACTCACATAGTGGACCAACCAGTTTGATGGTGATAAGATGGCTTTCTGGGGCCCTCCCTGATGAAGTCCTTTGGATGAAGGACAAAACATATCAGCACAACAATAGAAACCAGATGACCTGACTGAACTTTGCTGATATGGGTTCACTTGACTTGGAATATTTGAAGACGGGAACTGTTTTAAGAAAGCAGATGAGTGTTAATCAGCTCAAATCCAGACGGTAATTAACTTTTTATTTCTCCAAACGGAGGTTGTTCTAAAAACTTATTTATATCAGATATGAACAGAAATGTCCAGAAACATTTAATGGATGAATGACAAATAGTAAAAATAAGTAGTGATGTCTTGTTGCAATAGTTGAATATTATTTATGAAAAATATAAACGTATATATATTTTTTTCTTCAGTCCAATCAGTCTTACTGTTGCCAAATGTTGGGATCCATCTCCACGGAGTTACTTCACCATCCCTCGAGGTAAACAACACACTGGACCTCAATCATTACTGCAGATGATAAATACTGCATCATATCGTCTTTATCCATATTTATTGATGAAATTAGAGCTGGACAATGTTTATTTGTCGTAACTTAAAAAATAAATTGCTCTGTGTTTGGTCTGTTTAGCTGAACCAGTGAGACCCATCGACCCTGCAGCATGGATTTCACACACCACAGCCCTGACAGGACCGTACCCACACTATGGTACATGCACCCAGCTAATTCCTTTATCATACGGAAATAGGATCATACAAACCCACTCTTGAGTTTTTCTTCTCCCTCCATCAGAATTTGACGACTTGCCTCTGTCTGCAAGTAAAACAGACATGGCAACCATTGTTAAGGTGATGCAGCTGCCTGACTCAGGCCTCGAGATACGAGACAGGATGTGGTTGAAGATCACCATCTCCAACGCAGTCATTGGTGAGAAAAAGCTGAGCAAAGCTGAACTTAATTTAGCAGCAGGTTTGAGGTTTTAAAACCGGTTTACTGTAAGTTGTGCAGGTCGGTTAGAGGCAAACGTTGACTGATCTTGGTGTGGTTTGTGAGCGGTGATGATTTTATTGTAATTCTCTCCAATAAACCAGTTTTAGTCCTTGCACAAAGTTCTTGGTCGTGGTGTTTGTAACACATCAGTAGACTTGTTATATGACAGCAGGTGTGTGTGTGTTTGCTGCGTCCTCAGGCGCTGACGTGGTCGACTGGCTTTACTCCAGAGTCGAGGGATTCAAGGATCGACGTGATGCAAGAAAGTATGCAAGCAGTTTGCTGAAACATGGCTACCTGAGACACACGGTCAACAAAATCACCTTCTCTGAACAGTGCTACTATACCTTTGGGGACCTCTGCCAAAGTACAGCTGCTTTATAATCTTCTTGGATCAGTAACTCAACCCTTGAGTCTGTTTTTGCAGAAGGGATGTGCTAAATAATTCTTTTTTTTTTCTCTTTTGAAGATATGGCATCATTAAATTTAAATGAGGGCTCCAGCGGTGGAGGATCTGAGCAGGACACTCTGGCACCTCTACCTCCTACCAACAACCCCTGGCCTCTGGGTGGGCAGCCATTCCCCTTCCCTCCTTTTCCCTCCGCGCCCCACAGCTTTCCACCAGGATACTCAGACCCGTGCCACAGTTTCCACAGCGGGAGTGCCGGCAGTCAGCACAGCGAGGGTGAGCACAGGATGACTCTGACCCTACCCATCATTAATTACCATGATCCAACTCAACCAACCATTTCAGTTACATGACATGAGTATTAACAGCTGTCTGACTAATCTTAGCTCCTCCGGCTCTCTGGAAAGCTGCTTTCTCCTCAGTTTGTGTTTTCTAAAACACGTTTGTTCATTGTCAAGGTCTACCCTGAGCACCTCAAGTCTCCTTAAGAGCTCTGACGGCTCTGCAGTACTGGGTGTGGAAACCCGATCAACAAACGATTGTACTTCACACTGCCTCTGTCAGTTATTGGATGATAGTTTTCATTTCAAATGAAAATGTGATTCATGGTGCTGCATGATTTCAAAGGAGAGTGAAAAGGTGGAGGGATCGTCAGATTATATGTTTTATTATAGCAAAATAATTCACATGTAATAACTAAATTATCGTTGTTCTGAGTGACTCATCCAGATATGATCATCTTTTGCTTTCATTCATTCTTTCCCTTAAGACAACCAAAAATGATTTAAAAAAAAACTAGAGAAATTACATTTCCTGCGAAAATGCAGTGTGAATGCTTATTGCTGAAGAACTTGATGAAAACCAGCTGAAATTAGCTAAAAGAAAACATTCTGAAATGTAGCTGAAATGGAAGAACAAGCCTAAATCAGCAGAAGAAAGCAGAAAGGGCACGTTTGCCGAATCAGGTTTAAATAACCTGAAATTAGCACAAAAAATAGAAAATGTATTTGAAAAAAGATTAAATTAGCACACACAAAAAATAAACAAGTAGCTGAAAAGGCAGTAATAAGCCTAAGCTACACAAAGGAAGCAGAAAAAACTGAAATGGTCTAAAAAAATATATGGACTTAGCTGATAAAGCTAACATTAGCATCAAAAGAGCAAAATTTACGGTAGCTGAAAGTGCAGAAAAATGTGAAACTAGCAGAAAAAACTGAAAGGAGCATAACAAGCTGAAATTAGCATAAACACACTAATTAGGCTGAAAGTAGCAGAGATTACCATGAAAAACTTGAGTTTATCTGAAAACAGCTAAAATTAACTAAAAATGCTAATGTAGCTGAAAAGTTAGAACAAGCGTAAATTAGCAGAAGGAAGCAGAACATATTTGCCCAATTAGGCTTAAAGAAGCAGACATGAGCACCATAAAGTGAAAATTATCTGAAAAAAGCTGAAAAGTAGCTAAAAAAGCAGAAAGAAGCTTAAATTACAAGAAGGAAGTGGAGAGAGCACATTTTGTTTGTGGTAATTAGGCTGAAAAAACTTTAAATGAGCGCAACAAAAGTAGAATTTGCTGAAAACGCTAAAATTACTATAAAACAGCTAAATAGGAGCTGAAATAGCAGAAAAGCTTAAACTTGCAGAAATAAGATGAAAGGAGCATAACAAACTGAAATTAGCAGAAAGAAGTTCGAAGAAGCACAAAAGTGTTGTCTTCAGCAGAAAGAATCTGAAAGGAGCACAAAACGGCTGAAAGTAGCTGAAAGTAGCTGAACAAAGTTTAAATTTGCACAAGGAAGCTGAAAGAAGCTGAACCAGAACAAAATGTGAAAGGAGCAGTAAAAGGTTTTCTATGAGGACAACGCGTCAGAAAAGGCTAAATATTTCAAAAAAGCTAAAGCTGCACCAATACCAAAAGCCATAGCAGGATTGTCCTGAATGAGCGGAGTGTTTTGAAAAATGATTTGCTGAAATAGCACAAAAATTATGGAACGATAAAGATGCAGAGAACTGTACGGAAGAAAAATGGCTCACAGTAGTGTGAATGCTTCATGAACATTCACACAATAAATGCATCTATTTAGTGTAATTTAGTAAACCAGTTTACTTTGCTGGTTTTAAACACAGTAGAGCAAGACCTTGAGTTCAGCTCCTGCTTGGTTCACGCATGTGTACATTTTTCGCAGCAGTTCATAACATGTTAATGATAATTTCATAGCTGGGTTGAAATAAAAGCTTTATTGGCTGAGAGTAGTTTTGGTAGACGCCGCTTGAGGAGTCGTGGGCTGGGAGGTGTGTGTAATTCTGTTGTTCCCTCTGTTTTTGCTGGGCAACCTTAGACTGAGGAGGAGGTAGTCCCAGGACACTGGGGGAACCGGTAAGCCTGCTAACCCCCTCTCCTCCGCTGATGCTCTCTGTTTTCACTCACAACTCAAGTCTTTCTTCTGTCCCTCCTGTGTTTCTCCTGCACTTAGCATTCCACCTATCAAACTGCAGCTTTAATTATTATTATTTTTTGACCCTCTCCGCCAGCCTCATGAATTCTCTGCCCATGAGTAATGTGTGTGTGTGATTCTCCTGATGGTTGATTCTCCCTCGCTGCACCTCTGGGCATGTGTTTGTTCGGTGCTGGGAGGTGCATGATGCAGGATGATCACTGAGGCTTGTGCTGGTTGGAGCGGGGCGGACGATCCTGTACCACTCTACCCCAGTACAGTACTGTTGGGCTCATTGCTCAGGTGGAGGAGTGGACTATTTGATTCTGCAGCAGTGTGTGTCTGATCAGCCTTAAAACATGGAGCTAAAAGCATCAAACTGGTGGAGTCGCAGGCGGTGATGATAATGATGATGAACTGATGCTGGTGTGTCATGTTTACTATCTGTGAGTGATTCATTCATTGTTTGGGGAAACGTCGGACAAAGCTCATGATTTTAGGTAAAACTGAGATAATCATGTTTGCCCTCGACTCTTGCTAGACTGGTCACATCTTAAACAAAGTGCAGTAATGTGTTAATCCATGTATGTGCATGGGCGTAGCCAGAATTTTATGAGGGGCGGTTCGTTTAAATAAGAAGTTGACCAATCTAAACTGACATGCCTGGATAGGTCAATGGAAAAGGCGTTCGCCTTCCGTCCCAAACCTTATGGGTTCAATTCCCGCATGGTACAACTTTTTTTTTTCTTTTATTCATTCCAGATTAAAAAAACACAAGAAAACTATTTACAAAACAACAAGAAATAAAACAATACATGAAATGAAAGGAAGCAGAAGAAGAAAATAATCTTATCTGCCCCTTCTCAAACTAATTTTTATTTTCAAACACTCTTTTATTGGATAAAAAAAGAAGAATGTGTTAACCACAGGCATATTAACTCCTTTTTTTTTTATCCAATAAAAGACAAACGTAAAATTAGTTGTTTGAATCGAGTGTTTGGAAAAAAAAAGAAAATTAGTTTGAGAAGGGGCAGATAAGATTATTTTCTTCTTCTGCTTCCTTTCATTTCATGTATTGTTTTATTTCTTGTTGTTTTGTAAATAGTTTTCTTGTGTTTTTTTGATCTGGAATGAATAAAAAAAAAAAAAAACGTTGTACCATGCGGGAATTGAACCCATAAGGTTTGGGACGGAAGGCGAACGCTTTTTCCATTGACCTATCCAGGCATGTCAGTTTAGCTTGGTCAACTTCTCGTTTAAAAGTGGGCGGTTCGTTCGAACCCCCCAAACCCCCTTGCCTACGCCATTGATGTGTAACACACCAAGTGTTACACAAAGATCCTCTCATGTGACGTTGTGCTTGTTCATTCCACAAAGGCGTCGTGAAGCTGTTGTTTAACGTGTGACCTTGTAGTTTCTTCAACAATCGGCTGCATTAGCTGCTCCTGACTCGGTCGTGTCTGCAGCGCCTCACTCGGTGTTTTCTGCTCGACTGCGCGACAAAACGCTCAATCTGTCCTTTCCCCCCCCCCCGCTGTTCAACAGGAAGCCGAAGCAGTGGATCCAACCCCAGCGCAGGCAAAGACAGGCGCTCGCCGCAGGACAAGTGTCAGAAGACGACGTGCATCGAGTCGGAGCCGGGCGTCCGTGTAGGGAGGCGTGGCGACAGGTCCGCCAGCCAAATGAGCCATCACAGCCACGCCAGGTCCAGCCTCAGTCACAGCCACTCGCACAGGAGCCACGCTCCCTCTCAGAACCACCACCCGTCCTTCACCTACAGCCACGCCCTCCTCGCCCAGCCGGGCTCCTGCGCGCAGAGTGAGCGGAGCCACGCCTCCTCCTACGGCCCCCCAGGCTTGCCTCCCCCTTACTGTTTGGCTCATCTGGCTCCCAAAACCTCGGTCAGCAACAGCGCGCCGCCCGGAGCCCCCCCCGGGAGAGAGCTGGCGTCCATTCCGCCCGAGCTCACCGCCAGCCGCCAGTCGTTCCAGCACGCCATGGGTAACCCCTGCGAGTTCTTCGTGGACATCATGTGACAGGACAGTGCCTTGAAAACACAGCGAGCACGAGACGTTCCTCTCTTCTTCAGTCTTTTTACCAGAATGTAGACGCTAACCACCCCCCAGCTGTCTGACGTCCACAGAAAGGAAAACCTGCTGCGTTTAGCACAAAGGATGGAGTCGCACTCCGAAGCACAGGCGCTCTGCTGAACTATTTTTTATTGACGTGTACAGTTTGTGAAGCGTGAGTGATGTTCAGTGTGGTGACGTCTTTAAAGCTGCCATGCAGACACTCTGTTCAGTATATTTTCTGTTCTGCAAGACCTTTAACGTGGCTGCGACTGCAGACCTGGACATTCTGGCCCAGATCTCTTGTGTCACTGCGTGCACTCTAAAACTCTGCACCCGTTCCTCCTGACCCCTCTCACTTGACAACACTACCCTTGGTCCACTGACCTTTTCGGTTTCACAGGGAAGGAGTCCCGCCCCCCTCCCCGCCATCAAAAAGGCTGCATAGTGCATGACTGTCTCGACGGCTTTAACTGAATTTTATTAATTCACTTTGTTTAAAGTATTGACGTTACCAGAGGAAGGAGGTCACCTCGTAACAACGTTCTGAAAGATGAATCCATACACTGGATGATTTGTGATGTTATTAATGTGGTTATGTTGCGTTGACGTGTCATCGTGTGTCTACTGCGGCTCCTGACAGACAATCAGACATCACGTTTTGTGAGTCGGCAGCCATTTTCCACAGTCTTAGCTGTGCTTTGTTCGAATGTACCATTAATGGAAGACACCTAACACAGCTGTTCACCTCAAAGTGTTAATAAGCGTCCGCTTCAGTGAGTCTATGGTAAAAGCCGGAGGCTCACATCATGTGGTGGATTCTACATAATGTGTGAGCTGTTTATAATGCCAATCTTTTTACTGGTTATAACTAATGACCTCACATTCGATGTGAGTTTAAACTAAGCTCAAGGGGAATCCTGGCCAACGAAATGATGATCTCCTTACAAAACAATGACAACTCCCAGGTGTATGTACCTAAAGACGGGGAATTAACTCAAACACAAGTTCTCTGAGCACTTTTCCATTTTGTCCCTCCCTCCCTTTTAGTATGAAACACTGTTTGCAATCAAAGCTTTTTCTTTTAATTTTGTTTCATTACAAAAAGAATAAATTGTACATAGAAATTTATTATATATATGAATTAAAAAATATATATGTTCAAATGTTTATCGATCATCATTGAACTGTGTGTGTGTGTGTGTGTGTGTGTGTGTGTGTGTATATATACACA
>JBBPBX010035046.1:0-12075 GCA_038048925.1 Garcialebias charrua
CTCATTGAGTCATGAGAACTCATTTTCAAGAGAGACCTGTTTTTTTAAGAGCAGAAGGTGGGGGTTAAGGGCCTTGCTCAAGGTCCCAGAGTGGGGCCAATGATGGACTATTAAATGGACTATTTCATCATGACATCGCCCAAAAATCCAGGAAGTGCTGTATGCTAGTTGAGCGAGAAGCGGGAAGACAGAGGAGACGGAAAAAAGATTCAATTCAATTCAATTCTGCCTTTGTTTGGTCAGGTAAATCTTATTGAACCTCATGGGCTCATTTGCGGGGGCGACCTGCTGGAACTGGGGAACGATGAACAGCAGTGGTAGAATTTCCTTAAACAATAAACAAAAGAAAAACAAAAAAGAGAAAAAACAAAAGAAAGAAATACTTTTTTTTTTTTTTTTTTTTTTTGAAGATGAAGCGAACGCAAAGATATGAAAGCGGAGCGGAAAAACGTAAAAAGCGTGAAAAAACCAAAACTTATGTTTCTACACCACCGAAAGTGACGTTTTTTAATGGGTCTAAAACTTCATCAACTGCTGATAATGACGGGCAGCCCATTGAAAGTGTGGGGGGACCAGACAGCAGGATACAGGAAGAAGTTAACAAAATGTCTAAGTCTGCCACTGTATGTACCATGTGGCCCACAGATAACTACTAACCAACCAATAATTAACCAATTAACCAGTTAACCAACCAATTAACCAGTTAACCAGTTGGAAAAAGGGCTTTCTCCTACTCTGCTCCTGCTTCCTGGAATATCTTACAAAAAGATTTGAAGCTCTCGGCCCTGACCTCTCTAAATGGTTTTAAGAATCTTTTGGAATCCTGGCAAAAACCATTGCAGATATGTTCCTGTTTTTGATTTTGTACATCTACCTTGTGGTGTTTTGCTAGTTTTGATACTTTGCATTTCACTTTCTATTTCTCTCCTATGTTTTTTTCTACCACTGCTGTTCATCATTCTTTAGTTTGTAGCAGGTCGCTTTTGTAAATGAGCCCTCGAGGCTCAATGAGATTTACCTGACTAAATAAAGGTTGAATGAATGAATGAATGAAAATGAGGGTGGAGGCAGGTGTGGGTGTTTCACATTTTCCACCCACATTTTGTTATTGTCAGTCCGGGGAGTTGAACCTGCGACTTTCCGATCACAGGCCCATATTAAACCTCTGCGCCACCATTGCATGATCGCTGTAAAAAAAAAAAAAAGGTGTACAAACATGTTTTTAGTTGCAAAAACTTAAACGTTCTCAGTACGGTGACCTAACCATTTCCAGCTGATCTCCTGTTCACATTCACTTAATGAGGATGTCAAGCTCCATCCACATCAAACTGGAACTGTTTTAGACTGTTTGCTTCTGTTGGCTGAAGGGCAATTTGAACCTGTCGTTAGATGCACATCGTACTGTATGAATTTGAAAAAAAAAAACTAAATTACCCATGTGTACATATCATTGGTTGTCAAGGTGATTAATTACCACCTCTCTTACCAGATAATATCATGTGACATCTGCCCTTCCTGTTCCTCTAAGGTAGAGGCAGAGATCACTCACATCCTTGTTTAATTAAACGAGCCCAACGGGTTCAGACTCGTCTTCAAACTCAGGCTCAGGTCAAAGGAGGAGGCAAAAGATGAAACGATAAAGATGCTGGGATGAAGTGTCATGTCAAGTTTTGCTGCTAATTTGAGAAGCTGGATGAAGACAGACAGAAAGACACAAAGAATAATATCACTTTGATCACCTAACCTCCGAGGTTGGCTTGAAGCTACAGGATAAATGAGAGAGTAGACCTTGTCTTCTATACATTAAAGAAAAATCAGGACTCCATCCATTATCTTTTACCCACTTCTTCCTTTTCAGGTCACAGGGGTCACTGGTGACCATATCCAGCAGTTACTGTGTGAGAGGTGGGGGACACCCTGGACAGGTCTCCAGTCCATCACTGGAACACAGACACAAACAACTATTCACTCGCACCTAGGGACAGTTTAGAGTCACCAATCAGTCTAACATGCATGTTTTTGGTCTGTGGGAGAAAACCGTAGTACCTGGAGAAAACCCACACATGCATAGAGATAACATGCAAAGTCCACCCAGAACCTCCGGCTGTGATTCAATCCACCAACCTTCTTTTTTCAACCTTTATTTAGTCAGGTAATCAGGTAAATTTATTTAGTCAGGTAAATCTCATTGAGCCTCATTTTTGCTGAGAGGCAGTAGCTCTAACAACTGTGCCACCATGTCGCCCCAAACTCAATAAAAATAATAATAAACATCAGGAATTTATTTTCATTCCATCTATCCAAAGCTTAATAAAATGAAACAGATTATTTTCAAAATATTGCTGCGTGAAGAACCTCACTCCCATGTAAAATGAGTTTTATTGACAGTAAATAATAATAATAATAATAATAATAATAATAATTCACTATCAACTGTTTAAATAGTTTGATAAATATGAGCACAGTGTGAATGGGATCTGTTGTGCACAAAAACTAATCTGTTGACTGATGGGTACCAAAGATGTTCCAGCAACATTGAAATTATGGGGAAAAAGAACATTCAATCATATACCCTGATGCATGCTCAATAATCCAGGTAGAAAAATCTAAAAAAGCTAAATCTGGTCCTCTGGACATTCAAAAAACAAAGCCAAAAAAAAAAAATTGTAGAAACGTTTCGGCTGTCATCAGCCACTGTGAGAGGGTGCTATTTATAAGACTGAGCTGAATACAGCAACTCAGACTGAGGAAGTCTTTCGGACGAAAGACGAAACGTTTCTACAAAAAATTTGTTTTGTTTTGTTTTTTTGAATGTCCAGAGGACCATATTTAGCTTTTTTAGATTCAATCATCTAAATCTGTAGAATTTAGTGAGTTCAATAGGCTTTCTGAATAGTGTGAAATTATTAACATACAAAGACGAAACGTTTCTACAAAAAATTTTTTTGCCTTTTTTTTTTGAATGTCCAGAGGACCAGACTTAGCTTTTTTAGATTTTGCTACCTGGATTATTGAGCATGCATCAGGGTATTAACATACAACATATCTTACTTTACTCAACTAGTCTTATTTATTTGGTCAGAAACTACATAGAGTTAAACCAAATTAAGCTGCAAGCAGCAGTTATTTTTGGGGTCTAGCACATTCCCAATGGAGCTGACTGAACAAGTGAAGAGTCTTTTATTTTCCTTAACTGAAGTGTGTTGATATGTACAAACTGTACTTGACCATGTATTTTTTTTATTATTGAAAACGATTGTTTAATGCATGCACTAATTAACCACAGCAAGTGAAATAGCCTCTGTGGGTGTGCAGGGCCTTTACATAAAACTCTTATTAAATGTTAAATGCACTGCACACCCACGCTCGTTACATTGTTTTACATTTTTCTGATTAAGTCAGCATCCATGTTCACTAATAATTTGGAAAAATTAGGTTCTTTTGTGATAGCTAATCCACTGTTCCAAGTGTAATTTATAACATTGAATGTGCATTTCTGTTCCATTTAAAGTTTGCATTCAGATTTGGTGCCATAGTTTACTGTTGTGCATGTTGGTACTGAGCCATCATCAGTTTAATTAGCATCACCTGTGGTCCCTTGGTAGAACAAGACATGTCTGCTGCAAGAAGAGAATATAGTACAGTGAGACTATTAAAATAAATTAATTAACTGAACAGAAAACAGCGTTGGTCCCAACGTTCCACTTTAGAACAATATACATTTTGAAGTGTCACAGTTTTGTAATGTTTAGTTACAATGGCGAGCTGCCAGAACAGGCTTGTTTGTTGATGACTGGTTTGTTGACTTTGTTTCCACAGATGAGCGTAAAACACACACACACTTATTATTAAAAATGCAGACTGCAGTGTAGTTTAGAGTGTAAGCTGGTGTGGTACAAATAATAAACATTTCTAAATTGGAGCATAAAAATTTTGAGATAATCATTATAGTACATTCAATTGAATAATAATTTATATTTGTTGGTTTGGTTAAATTGCAGCTGTAATTTCTAACCCAGGCCCGAAGCCCGGCCCAACCTGAATTTTGGCTTGGCCGGGCCATAATAATGTGTTGGATGTGCGGGCAGGGTTGGTGTCGGGCTTTTGATTGCATCAGCAACATGGTACAGAACATTTAGACTGATCTCTGGTGGTGATGCAGCTGGGCTGTTACAGTGAGAGTCAGGACAACTTCAGCACCATCTCCAAAGGAACTGGCAACGCAAAGAAACAAAAGTTCAATCATTACAAATGACAAATAAATTGCAGGAGCAAGCCTTGACAAAGGAAGTTAACTATGTAAATGTGTATCAACTGTTGCTAAAATGTGAAAACAAACTACATCAATATATAAATGCTCAGTTATTGAACTTAGGTAATCTAAACTTGTGCATATTTACAATCAAACATAAACATAAAATGTACCAAATGTATTATCTCAACCTTTGTTTATTATGTCAATATATAGCTATGTCAAGGTTTGTGTTCAAGAAAATGATCAAAAGTGAATTGTTGAACAAATATATATGAAGTGGTTTAATGTGTAATGCGTTGAAATTGATAAATTGAGATGAGTTATTCATTTTTTGTTACGTATAGATACTTATTGTTTGAACTGGTTGTTTTGAAAAGGGGCAGATATAATATGATTATTTTCTTCTTTCTGCCGCCTTTCATTTTATATTTTATTTTATATTTTTATGAGATACATGTGTTTGTTATGTATTTATTTTTATAAAATGAATAAATAAATAAAATTAAATAAATGTGGCTGCAGGTATAAGTCACAAGAGGTGACTGTGGAAAGAAATATCTGGGCTCCCTTGCTCAAGTTGTTGCCCCACGACCTGACTTCAGAACAAGCAGAGGATGGGAGGATGGATGGATGGATGGATGGATGGATGGATGGATGGATGGATGGATGGGCGGATGGCATATGACAAATTTGCTTTTCTTGTAATTGAGTACTATTTAGGGGTTTAACTGCATACAGCACTATTCAAGTGTGTGTTAACACAGCATTTTTGAGCCTGTAGTTCTTAAAACGTTTAGAAATATCTTGGGAACGTCCCAGATTTACCAAGAATGCTTCATCATCCACCTCCCACACTCCGATACTGATATTAAAAATACAATTACCATATTTCATCACTTTTGACAAGCCCTTGAAAGCACTGATAAACCATGACTGCATTATTATTTCCGCTCTGTCAAGCAGTTTAATAAATTGCACTGCAGTGAATTTCATTTGATATGTTATGACACACTGCTTTGCATTCTGGTGGCTGTAAAAAAACAGCCTCAGATCCGGAGCAAGCTCTCAGTGTAATTCAATCACATATCTTGACAGCTGTGCTTAATCCATCACTGTCCCAAAATGCACTTTGCATTTCTAATTTATTTATGGTGTGATCCCCTCCTATAATTACAAGACAAATCTCAACCCTATTCTTTTTTATAATTAGCATTTTGTATTTGTCTGCAAAGTTTGTTTGCTATAGAAAATGAATAATTGAAAAACTCAGAAGCCCCCTAATTTATGTCTTGTAAAGAAACCCATATGGTCTGGGTGGTGTGGGATTTTGTTGTATTGTTCTTTGCTCACAGGATTAAAGCACATTTGCAGCTTTGAATGTAAACCATTTGCACATCTTAAACAAATATTAATAGTCATTAAGATATTTCTTCCATGTTTCTGCCGTTTTGTATGGGGATGTCTGTTTCCTTCAGATAGTGGCTTCATTATGAAAACTAAAGTGATCATTTTAATTTAAAGACTTTGAAGTTTTACATCAACACAATTGAAATAGTGCAGCTGTGGGAACTTTCATTTATAGTCATACTGAAAACAGCACTCTAATTATCTAAAAAAGCTAAGTCTGGTCCTCTGGACATTCAAAAAAACAAAGCAAAAAAATTGTAGAAACGTTTCGTCTTTCGTCCGAAAGACTTTCTCAGTCTGAGGTGCTGTATTCAGCTCAGTCTTATAAATAGCACCCTCTCACAGTGGATCAACCAGTTGGCTGATGACAGCTAAAACCAGCTGCTCACATGATCAAGGAGGACCATCAGCCTTTTTTTTTTTTTTTGCTTTGTTTTGTTTTTTGAATGTCCAGAGGACCAGACTTAGCTTTTTTAGATTTTTCTACCTGGATTATTGAGCATGCATCAGGGTACTCTATTCCATCCATCCATCCATCCATTTTCTTCCGCTTATCCGGGGTCGGGTCGCGGGGGTAGCAGCCTAAGTAGGGAGGCCCAGACTTCCCTCTCCCCAGCCACTTGGAGCAGCTCCTCTGGGGGAATCCCAAGGCGTTCCCAGGCCAGCCGAGAAACATAGTCCCTCCAGCGTATCCTGGGTCTTCCTCTGGGTCTCCTCCCGGTGGGACATGCCCGGAACACCTCACCAGGGAGGCGTCCAGGAGGCATCCTAACCAGATGCCCGAGCCACCTCAACTGGCTCCTCTCGATGTGGAGAAGCAGCGGCTCTACTCCGAGTCCCTCCCGGATGACTGAGCTTCTCACCCTATCTCTAAGGGAGAGTCCAGACACCCTGCGGAGAAAACTCATTTCAGCCGCTTGTATCCGAGATCTTGTTCTTTCGGTCACAACCCAAAGCTCATGACCATAGATGAGGGTGGGAACGTAGATCGATCGGTAAATTGAGAGCTTTGCCTTTTGACTCAGCTCTCTCTTCACCACGACAGACCGGTACAGCGCCCGCTTCACTGCGGACGCTGCACCTATCCGCCTATCGATCTCACGCTCCAGTTTTCCCTCATTCGTGAACAAGACCCCGAGATACTTAAACTCCTCCACTTGGGGCAGGACCTCCTCCCCGACCCGGAGCACTCTAATTACCTTATTTTTAGCTGTATAAGTCACACCTTTTTTGCATAAATTTGCAAGCCCCGCAACTTATACACTGAAACAACTATTGTATATATTTCCCCCCATATTTATAACCCAATTTTTAGCTGAGATCTGACAATTTCATTCATTCTGACAAGGAAAATATTGAACATTACCATTTTCAGCCACTAGAGGGTGCTCAATTAATATGGCAAGCCAAGTGTCTCATTAATAGGTAAAAGTGGCAACTAATGAGACACTTGGCTTGCCATACAGAGCCATCTTCATCTTGCTCTGGAACTCCTGGAGCAAACGTCAAATCAGCTGCATTTCGCTGCGCTGCCCTGGTGAAATGCAGCTGATTTGACCATTAAAGTGCATTTATTAAGGAAAAATTAAACAGAGACACAACTTTGCTATAATTTTGAGCAAACAAATAATTGTTTTAAAGTGTTAATCTTGTTCAATTTTTGTTAAGGTTCTGCCCTGCACGGTCCCGCGGCCGCCATTTGGCAGCCAGTTGATTTTTGGCACAACACCGGCACAGGTTTTTGGGTGGTCAACTGTGATACATACTAGATGCAACTAATACAGTGAAGCAACTTACCGTTTTTTTATGGTTTTTTTTTTTTCAATTTATTAGACATATTTGCACTGATGCGACTTATATGGCGGTGAAACGTGTACGGTGGAAAGTACTGTATATAATATTATTAGTGTTATTGCACAAAACCCAATAAAGTTTTTCAGTAAAATTGGCATCAGATTAAAGAGGTCATTAAATTTGATGCTCAGGTATGCGTCCTTCATGTCTCAGTGTTGTGTCTACATTTTTGTTTATTTTGAGCAAAAATTGCCCCAGTCCATTCAAAAACTCCCACAGCAAAATAAAACTACCGGTAGTAGCTCTTTAAGAAAATTAAATAAATCTGACAGAAGAGAGTTGAGGTTTATCTAAGCCGACAGATAAAGTTTTTGTTTTGTTGCTCACTGTACATTGCTGTAAGGTTGAACCAAACTATGATTAATATTATTGTTGCTTCCTTTTTGATCAAAACAAATAGATTGTTCAAGCAAAATTAGTAATAAATTCTATAAAAATGTGATACAATTATTGGCATTGTATTGCTATAACCCACCACATTTTATGCCAGTTTTTAATGACAGTAACTTCATTTTGGTCCAAGCATTTCATAGAATCTCATGTACAGTACTTTGCAATACCTTGCAATATGTTTTAGTATATAGAGAATTGAAGATGACTATCAGTTACCCCTACACCGAAATGACTTAATATTGGTAAAAATAAGAGTTGGCAGGGGAGGTGTTGATTACCATTCTTGAAGCAGTCAATGTTGCACTGCAGTATAAGTTATATTAGTCCAAATATGTCTAAAGTGGACAAATATATAAACATGTTGCTTCACCGTATAGTTTGCATTTATTATGCGTCACTGCTGACGTGTTGTGTTTGTTACGTGTCACCGCTGACAGCCTGGAGATGTAGACATGTATTGTGCCAAAAAATCAATTGGCTGCCAAAAGGCGGCCACGGGGCCGTGCACAGGAGGACTTTAACAAGATTTTAACAAGATAACCACTTAAAAACAATTATTTGTTTTCTTGACATCATAGTAAATGTTGTGTCTCAGTTGAAATTTTCATTAATAAATGCACTTTAATGGTCAAATCAGCTGCATTTTGCTCAGACAGCAC
This sequence comes from Garcialebias charrua, assembly GCA_038048925.1. NCBI lineage: Eukaryota > Metazoa > Chordata > Actinopteri > Cyprinodontiformes > Rivulidae > Garcialebias > Garcialebias charrua. The sequence continues at coordinate 8,569 of JBBPBX010035046.1, forward strand.
GGCGAAATGCAGCTGATTTGACATTTGCTCCTGCAAAGCAAGACAAAAGTGGCTTGGTATGGCAAGCCAAGTGTCTCATTAATAGCCCCTGTTACCTATTAATGAGACACTTAGCTTGCCATATTACTTGAGGGCCCTCTAGCGGCTGAAAATGGTAGTGTTTAATATTTTCCATGTCAGAATGAATGAAATTGTCAGATCTCAGCCAAAAATTGGGTTATGAATATGGGGGAAAAAATAAGTTGCTCTGCTGTATAAAGTCAGATCTCTTGTAAATGAGTCCGCGTGGCTCAATGGGATTAACCTGTTTAAATAAAGGTTGAATGAATGAAAAGTTATAGGCTTGCTAATTTTTGCAACAACAACAACAACAAAACTGTGACTTATACATTGAAAATGATGGTAGTTATGTGTAGTGCTCCAAATATTTGTCGAGGTGATGTTCAACTATTTCCATACCAAACTGTAGCTCAGTATCTGTAAAACTGGCTGAGCTTTAGCTATATTTGTGTTTCAATTGGCTGCGGCAGCCATCTTTAACTCCTAAAGGTAACAAGTTCTTGTATATCAAGTGATCACTTGACCACTTGTGCTAAGGTCCAAAAGCAGATATTAATCAGTAACCTGCTAAGTGACAGGCTCTGTCCTTGTGTGTTTTCTTTATATTTTTTGTGTCCCCTCTTTGCTCTTTATACTTTTGGTTCTTCTGCTCCTTGTGATTTTGTTCCTATGCATCTTATTATGTTTTCTGTCACTTTCCAGTTCACTCCACAGTCTGCCTCTCCAGTCTTTATCATTCACACCCTCATCAGCCACCTGCCCAGGAGCTCTCATTCTCTCTCCCTCTGTCTCATAAAAAGCCTTTCTCTCCTCCCCTCTCAGTCTGGTCATTGTTCTGTTTTGCTCTGCTTACACAGACTACACAATCCTCCTGTCTCTGTTTCCGAGTTCCTGTCCGAGTCTGTTCCCTTCCTGTTTTTGCCTGCCTGTTCCTGTTTATGTACTTTTTTTTGCTGCCACGCCAGCATTTTGTTTTTGTTGTTTAAAATAAATAATTTTTATTTTAAACTCCCTGCCTCGTTCGCCTGCTTGCAAATGGGTCGAAAACTCAAGGATCGTGTTACTGAGGCTTTAAATACAATATGTTTATGTTTATTAAATTTGTTCATTTTTTTACAAAAGAAACAATACAAGGCAATCTCATAATGATAGTGTACAAAATGTAAAAAAATGAAAGGTGGCAGAAAGAAGAATAAATCTTATTATATCTGCCCCTTATCTCCAGCAATCAGATTAAACAACAGTAGTCAAACCATGTAAACAATAATAATCTTCAACCAACTTTTTCCAACAATCAGGTTAAACAATAATATTCTTCAACCAACAGTTCAAAATGACTAATTCTTTTTAGTTTTCTAACTAATACTAATACAGTACAAAATGACTAACACTTTCTAATTTTCTAACTAATACAATACACATTACGTTATTTCACATATATTTTTTTAACATATTTGTTTTGATCATTTTTTTAAATGTAAACATTGACTTGGCATTTTTAACTACATTCTCCAAGCCATTCCATAATCTAATTCCCTGAATTGAGGTAGAACGTCCCTTCAAACTGGTTCTGAATTGTGGATGTGTTATGTTTCAGGTTGTGAATTGTTATGATGTGATATGTTTCAGGAATGAATCTCATGTAATACACCAACATTTTGGTTAATATGTAAAGATGGCTGAGTCATAGCCTGGCATTTTTGTTTTTGATAAGGTTGCTTCTGAGTGGTGGTCATCTTGACTCAAAGGTAATCAAATGTTGGTTACTTTCATCTGTTGGTCTATTCCAGACAAAGGTATCATTGGCTCGCCTGCTTCCTGGACTCTCAGGGTATTTGATGTTCAGTGATGGTGGTTCAAGCAACACACAGTGATCATACGGAGACAAAAGCACTAAAAAAAACTTTACTTATGGCCCACTTACACAACAGTAATGTGTGTCAATGCAATGGACACATTTTAGCACCTTTGCTGTTGTTTTTTTTCTTTCTTTCTCTCTTTTATATGATACATATTCTCTATAAAAAAATAAAGGTCAGAAAGTGACTTGGTAGGCTGAGCCACAGCACACAGGATGAGAACTTCTCAGAGACCATTTACAGCACAACATGAGAAAATCGATGGCGAGTATAACCTTACACAGTGCTGAACAGCAATGTGAAAGAGGCGTAAACAGCTTGTCCAGGTAAACGCATTACAAAAAAAAAAAAAAAGGACTTGATTTTTACATTACTGTTGATCCATTTTAGAAAGAAGATCAAACATTTTACTCAGACAAATCACATCAGGACAACCTTAATCACATCAGGACAACCTTTTGTGCCTGGACTATCTAATATCTGAAAATACAGGGTCTCACCTGCATGACTTCGCTGACTAATAATCACTGCAATTTCTGACATTTGACGTGACAACTATTAATCCTTCATACCTATTTGTCTGTGAACATTTCTAACAGTTTAACCTCGGTTTTAGTGAGTCAGCCATCATTTCATATGTTGCAACAAATACTGCACAGCCTTTACTCTTGGGCACAAAAAGACAAAATAGGGATCTTGTCACATTTGAACCATTTGATGCCTTTTTAAAATCATGTTCTGAGGATCTGCTCTTCTTGAGAATCATGTCTCTATCTTGTAACACTTCTCCCTGATTGTAACAATCAGGGGAAAAAGGACCTGGAGAGGCTCTCAACTCGGGCTGCCTGGAAACAAAATGATGAACATGATCACAGACTGTGACACATAACATTAAAACGTGACACACTGCACTGCTGTTACAGAACACCAAGATCTGTGAGATGCTTGAATTACCACCTCCTATCTGTGTAGAGAGCAGTTATTTAATATATTTTTTGTAGAGCTGTTATTTCTAACCCAAACCTGAAACCCAGCCCGTACTGACCCGGATTAGGGCCGGTCCAGGCCGTTATAATGTGATGAATGTGCAGGCCTTGGGCTTTGAAGCGGTTTTATGAATCATACAGTACAAAGTAAATAAGAACTCACAATAAAAAATTGTGTTAATCTACTTTTTGAGGAGGAGGCAGATCTCAAAGTCAAAGTCAAAGTCAACTTTATTGTCAAAACTGCAATATGTACAGGACATACACAGGATTGAAATTGCATTTCTCTCTGTCCCTTGGTGCAACAGTAAACATTTAAACACTAAAACACTAAAACATTTAATAAACATAAGCATAAAATGAAATAATAAAAGTGTAATACTGTCCTGAGTTTTTGCATAGTAGTTTTTGCATAGTAGTAGTATGAAAGTATGAAAAGTTACACCAACACTAAAACACTAAACATTTAATAAACATAAGCATAAAATGAAATAACAAAAGTGTAATACTGTCCTGAGTTTTTTGCATAGTAGTATAAAAGTGTAAAAAGTATATCTATAAAATAATGAAAGTTCTGGCATTGACATTTGTAATAGAGTGAC
>JBBPBX010035046.1:16575-32273 GCA_038048925.1 Garcialebias charrua
AAAGGCAACCCTGGCACCCATGAGGAGCCAGGGCGTCAGAGTGTTAATTATCTGGATGACTTGTTGGTCCTAGGGGACAGCAAAGTCCAGGCAAAAGTACACATAGACATGGTAATGTCTCACCTGAAATAGCTAGGTTTTGTCATAAACCTGGAGTAGAGCCGTTTGTCTCCATCTCAGATTTCTGTTTTTCTGGGAGTAGAATTGAACTCCATTCTGTACAGGGCGAGGCTCTCAGAGGCATGGGTGGTAACCCTTCAACTCTGCTTAGCGCGTTTTCAGCTGGGCAAGACGGTGTCTCTCAAACTTTGCCAACGTTTGTTGGGCCTACTGGCAGTAGGAATCGTTTGCGTTCCTCTGGCCCTATATGCGGCCTCTGCAAGTTTGGGTCAACAAGCAGCGGGAGCTCGCACCCCCCTCATCAAACGAGGGGTATGAAGGTCAGCTCAGAGTGCGTAAAGGCCCTACAGCCATGGAAGAACCCCACAGTGTTCAGCACAGGAGTCACACTGGGAAGGGTATTGTCCCGGGTCCTGGTGACAACTGATGCGTCCAAAACAGGAAAAGGGGGGCTCTGCAGGGACCAGTACACCCGTGGGATCTGGGTCCAGCAGGAAGCCCGGCTCCACATCTAATTTATCTTTTTTGTTTGTTGATTTGTGTGTTTGTGGATTTAGAAAAAGCATATGACAGGGTGCAAAGAGAGGAGGTGTGGTATTGCATGAGGAAATCTGGAGTGGCAGAAAAGTATGTTAGACTGGTACAGGACATGTATGAGGACAGCAGGACATGTATGAAGACAGCAGGACATGTATGAAGACAGCAGGACATGTATGAAGACAGCAGGACATGTATGAGGACAGCAGGACATGTATGAGGACAGCAGGACATGTATGAAGACAGCAGGACATGTATGAAGACAGCAGGACATGTATGAAGACAGCAGGACATGTATGAGGACAGCAGGACATGTATGAGGACAGCAGGACATGTATGAGGACAGCAGGACATGTATGAGGACAGCAGGACATGTATGAGGACAGCAGGACATGTATGAGGACAGCAGGACATGTATGAGGACAGCAGGACATGTATGAGGACAGCAGGACATGTATGAGGACAGCAGGACATGTATGAAGACAGCAGGACATGTATGAGGACAGCAGGACATGTATGAGGACAGCAGGACATGTATGAGGACAGCAGGACATGTATGAGGACAGCAGGACATGTATGAGGACAGCAGGACATGTATGAGGACAGCAGGACATGTATGAGGACAGCAGGACATGTATGAGGACAGCAGGACATGTATGAGGACAGCAGGACATGTATGAGGACAGCAGGACATGTGTGAGGACAGCAGGACATGTGTGAGGACAGCAGGACATGTGTGAGGACAGCAGGACATGTGTGAGGACAGCAGGACATGTGTGAGGACAGCAGGACATGTGTGAGGACAGCAGGACATGTGTGAGGACAGCAGGACATGTGTGAGGACAGCAGGACATGTGTGAGGACAGCAGGACATGTGTGAGGACAGCAGGACATGTGTGAGGACAGCAGGACATGTGTGAGGACAGCAGGACATGTGTGAGGACAGCAGGACATGTGTGAGGACAGCAGGACATGTGTGAGGACAGCAGGACATGTGTGAGGACAGCAGGACATGTGTGAGGACAGCAGGACATGTGTGAGGACAGCAGGACATGTGTGAGGACAGCAGGACATGTGTGAGGACAGCAGGACATGTATGAGGACAGCAGGACATGTATGAGGACAGCAGGACATGTATGAGGACAGCAGGACAGTGGTGAGATGTGCTGTAGGAGTAACAGATAGCTTCAAGGTGGAGGTGGGAGTGCATCAAGGATCGGCTCTGAGCCCCTTCTTGTTTGCTCTGGTGATGGACCGACTAACAGATGAGGTCAGGCAGGAATCCCCATGGACTATGATGTTTGCAGAAGACATTGTGATCTGTGGTGAGAACAGGGAACAGGTGGAAGAGAACTTGGAGAGGTGGAGGTATGCACTTGAAAGAAGAGGAATGAAAGTCAGCTGTAGTAAGACAGAGTACATGTGTGTGAATGAGAGGGAGGAGGTGGAACAGTGAGGCTACAAGGGTCAGAGGTCACAAAGGTGCAGGACTTCAAGTACTTGGGGTCCACTGTCCAGGAAAATGGGGAATGTGGTAAAGAGGTGAAGAAGAGAGTCCAGGCAGGATGGAGTGGATGGAGAAAAGTTTCAGGAGTGATTTGTGACAAAAAGGTGTCAGCAAAGGTCAAAGGAAAAGTTTACAAGACAGTGGTGAGACCAGCTATGTTGTATGGTCTGGAGACAGAGACATGGACAAAAAGACAGGAGAAAGAACTGGAAGTGTCAGAAATGAAGATGCTGAGGTTCTCCTTAGGAGTGACATGGCATAAGATTAGTAAAGAGATCATCAGAGGTACTGCACATGTTGAACATCTGGGAGATAAATTTAGGGCGGCCAGACTGAGATGGTTTGGACATGTCCAGAGGAGGGACAGTGGGTATATTGGTAGAAGGATGTTAGAAATGCAGCTGCCAGGAAAAAGACAAAGAGGGAGGCCAAAGAGGAGATATATGGATGCAGTTAGAAGGTAGTTGGAGTGAGGACAGAGGACAGGTGGAGGAGGATGACTCGCTGTGGTGACCCCTGAAGAGGGAAAAGCCGAAAGAAGAATATCTAATTAATCTTTTTAATTTAAAATTATAATCTTATTACCGTAACTTTTTTTTTTTTACCTCTTTGTGTTTTATTTCCAGTCTGGGACAGAGATAGCAGCTGACTTCTTCCTCTTCAGGGAAATTTGCCAGATCACCTGCAGCGAAGAAGTCTGTGATGACTGAACTCTGAACTTTTCCAGGGACAGGTGGGAGCAGGTCCAAGAAGAGCTTGTTGTGAGTAATGGCAAATACAGCCACACTGCTGCTACTGTTGTTATTGAGATGATTTTCTCCACCACTGGAGATAATCACTGCAACTAGATCTGTACTTTTGGCAGAAAATGTGGACAAGTTGGTCTTTTTGGACAAAAACTTAAAACTTGATTATCGGTAGTTCGATTGTAAACAGTCTGTTGCTGCTTATTGATCTGGTTCTGGCTGTTATTGTGTTTATTAAGATTTTTATTATTGTTAGTACAGTTTATTTATTGTAAAGAATGCCGTTTATTTAGATTAAAGATTAAATTAAGATTATATTACACATTAAACTGTATTCTGAATTGGACAGTAATTTATCAAGCGTTTGTCTTTGCTCAGGCTGGGCGCGTGCCCAAGAGTATAGCAGATCAGGGAGCTCCACCTCAGCTGCCTTTCTGGACTCACCTGCCCCTCCTCACTCACCTGTACCAGCATCACCATTACTTGCCCCTCCATAAAGGTAAAGACATTTTTTTTCTTTTTTCTTTCTATTTTTTAAATAACTCAGCTGACTCACCTGTCCATCTTCACTCACTAGCACCTTCTGCATCACCTGCTCCTCCATAAAGGTAAAGACATTTTCTTTTTATTTCTTTTCTTTTTTAAATAACTCAGCTGCCTCTCCTGACTCACCTGTCCCTGTTCACTCACACAGTACCAGCATCACCAGCACCTTCTGCATCACCTGTCCCTCCATAAAGGTAAATACATTTTCTTTTCTTTTTTTAAATTTCTTTTTGTTTTATAACTCAGCTGCCTCTCCTGACTCACCTGTCCCTCTTCACTCACCAGCACCAGCATCACCAGCACCTTCTGGATCACCTGTCCCTCCATAAAGGTAATGACATTTTTTCTCTTTTTTAATTTAATTTTATGTTATATAACTCCGCTGCCTCTCCTGACTCACCTGTCCCTCTTCACTCACACAGTACCAGCATCACCAGCACCTTCTGCATCACCTGTCCCTCCATAAAGGTAAATACATTTTCTTTTTTTATTTATTTCTTTTGTTTTATAACTCAGCTGCCTCTCCTGACTCACCTGTCCCTCTTCACTCACCAGCATCACCAGCACCTTCTGGATCACTTGTCCCTCCATAAAGGTAATGACATTTTTTCTCTTTTTTAAATTTATTTTATTTTATATAACTCAGCTGCCTCTCCTGACACACCTGTCCCTCTTCACTCACCAGCACCTTCTGCATCACCTGCCCCTCCACCTCAGCTGCCTTTCTGGACTCACCTGCCCCTCCTCACTCACCTGCACCAGCATCACCAGTACCGTCTGCATCATCTGCCCCTCCACCTCAGCTGCCTTTCTGGACTCACCTACCCCCCCCCCTCACTCACCAGCATCACCAGCACCTTCTGCATCACCTGCCCCTCCACCTCAGCTGCCCCTCCTCACTCACCTGCACCAGCATCACCAACACCTTCTGCATCACCTGCCCCTCCACCTCAGCTGCCTTTCTGGACTCACCTGCCCCCCTCACTCACCTGCACCAGTATCACCAGCACCTTCTGCATCACCTGCCCCTCCACCTCAGCTGCCTTTCTGGACTCACCTGCCCCTCCTCACTCACCTGCACCAGCACCTTCTGCAGCTCCCGCCCACTAAGCCTTTCTCCCTCCCCTACAACGCCCCTTCCATAAAAGTAAGGACATTTTCTTCTCTTTTTTTTATAGTACAGTACACTACTATTTTTTTTTACTATTTTATTTCATTATTAAACGTACTGTGCAGTATTTTATGTGTTTTTTGATAATTGTTTAGGGTACTGTGTTAGCTAACCGCTTGGAAATAAAGTAATGTACATATTTATGGTACAGTATGTATACGCTTGTTTTGTCTCACATTGAAAAACGGGTTTACTGCGTCGCATAGGAATGCATGTTCCGCGCAGGAACTAGGGGTTGAACGAGTACATAATTTTTAACCTCGACATTAACATAAAAAAACTCGAACGACGCTCGAGTAGCCGATGACGTCACAGTGTCTTACGATGCAAAATAAATAAATAAATATAAATGCCTAAAAACGTCTTTACAAAAAGAAAAAAAAGACCAACAAAGCATTGGGAGCATTTATTATGCTCCTATCATTTATCATACTGCACATAAGTCACAGGAAAAACAAAACTATTAGTTATATTAATAATATTAAAAGTGAAAGTATAAGGCGATGAAAACCGAAACTTAAAAAACAAATGGGGCCACAGCCACACCGTACCACCGCCTGCAGCTGTGCAATTTAGGTTTACTTTTAGAGATTGTGTTTATAGATTTTTGGTAGCTCTAGAGAGATGAATATTTGTTTTTTTTGTTTGTGAAACGAGAGAGAGGAAGCCGTTTCGGCCGTGTTATATATGGGACCTGCATTGCAACACTGCCCTCTGCTGTCACAATCTACTACAAAGAAAGTCAACACGAAGTAGCGCATTTTATAAAATTATAAACTGTTTTACCTTTTTGACAAGACGGCCTGCTCCATTAACATCCGTGCGCACACAGGAATCCATTTTGTAGCGTCTACTAAAAGCTAAAAGCTGCCCCGCGCGCTGTGAAATGTGAAATGTGACGTCACTACGGGTACCCGAGGTGGACAAAAAAGCCTCGATAGAAGTCAAAGCACTCGAGCTGTCGAAAACTCGGGTACTCTGTTAATGCACTAGCAGGAACGGATCTTCGTAAGTCGAGGACTACCTGTATGTGTGTTTATTTGTCAAAAAAAATTTTTTTGTCAGTTTCGGTCCTATAAATGTCAACACTTCAGCTTGTCTTGGACAAATGTTTTCTTTTACGGCTTGTCTCATCTGCATTTGAAAGAAAAATATCAAAATAAATGGTTGATATTTGAACTGGAAGTGTATTTGGTGTAATTATTTTAGAAAAATTGTGAACTTGGCATTCTTAGTGGAGAAAGTGAAATTTGGAAATGTTTGTTTACTTAAATTGCTATTTTAAGTTCAAAAGCTGCCTTAAAATCTTGAGTTAAATTAACTCAAAAAGGGAATTAGTGTGTCAGTTTAACTTTAAAATGAGAGTTGAAAGTATATATAAATGTTTGTTACTTTAACAAATGAAAACAAGTTTTTATGAATGGATAATGTAAATTTGCAAGTTGTTTAAACTCAGAGTATGAAGTTCATACAACAAGTAAACGTTAATTAGACAAGGGTATAACTTTATTATTTGAGTTCAAATAGAATATGATTGTAATTTTACTTGACAAGAGTACTCAATTTTTGGAGAATGTATAATGTTCTATAGTTAGTCATTTCAACTTATGGTATCATATTTAAACAATGACTTATCATAAATTGGGCTACTTTTCTAGCTTGCCATCCTAAGTTGGAGAAAAACATTATTTGAAGTTGTGTTAACTTGTGGTTTTAAGGCAGCTTTTGAACTCAAGTTTTTAAGTCTAACCACCCTATTTATTTTAACAGTGTAGTAATAAATGTAAACAGTGAATGTAAACAGTAGTATGACTATAGGCAGTAATGTAATACAAACATTAGTGCAAATATAAGAAGTAGTGCAAACTGAATGAGCACATGACTGTGAGTTGAGTGACCGGTCGGTTTATAGAGGTAAAAAAAAGTTGTGTTAAGCTCAGATGGACAACCTGTTACTGGCCACGCGCATCCTCTGACCCGCCGGTTGAAATGGACATGCGACCTGTCCAGGGTGTTCCCACCTTTCTCATAGTGATAGCTGGACACAGGCACCAGCGACCCCCGCTACCCAAAAAGGAAGAAGCAGATAAAGATAATGGATGGATGGATGGATGGATGGATGGATGGATGGATGGATCAATCAGTTGATCATTGGCTGTAAACATCTCCGCACCTGCTGTCATTTGCAGTGAGGGAAGTAGCAGCATCTACAAAAGCCGAAGCGAGCAGCTCATTCAATTAAAATAGCCTTGTTCTATATTCTTCCAAATTATTTTACTCTAAAAATATATTTTTGTTAATCTGTATCTTTAGAGTTGATATTTTAGGTTATTCGTTAATATCCATTTGGTGACTTGTACTGTATATAAGAAATTATATATCTTCCTTTAGTTACGTTTTTAAAACTATCATGTCAAACTGATTTGCTTACAAAAGCAGTAAAAGCTTAGTAAAAAAAATAAAAAAAAGTTGGGGTCTTTTTGGGTTCGGCCCTCTAATTACCGGTAATCCGTTGGGTCCAGGTAGGGCTCGGAAAAAATCATGGAAAAAATAATGACAGGCTTTGTCCAGGCCGGGCCAGATTTATAAGGCCTAAATATAAAGTTGGACTTATGCTAAATAATGATTGGACACTTTATATTAGAGTATAGAAACCAAATAAAACAAGACTTTATTTCATATAAACCAGTTTTGAACAATGCTGTGTTTTGATCAGTATTCAACAGTGTTTGCTCAGCACTGGGTTGATCAGCAAAATGTTCTGCCAATAATTTCTGTGCCAGGGAACGAACGGATGACTGATTAGTTTTTTGTCACATCTTTACTCGATCTGATTATTCACCACTCAAGGCTTTTTGGAAATATTAACGTAGTTTGATTAAATCATTGGTAGAAGCTACAATGTACTTGTAAAATTGATTACCCATCTTTACAAACTGGAGCAACATGCTGAAGATTTCTAGGCTGCTGTGTTTTTAAATGATCTGTTCTGTAAAAATAATTTTTGAACAGCATCACTTATGCCTTTCTAGGCTTGATGTGGTGTGCATGAGGTTCAAAAGGAAGTCAAAGCAATTGTTGCTGTCTTGAGATTTATATTTTTGTTGTGTTCTTTGCAGCTTTTTAGTTCAGAATGTATTCAAACTATTCCACAACCTGTCTATTTCCCCTCACCATTTTCAATCAACGTGCACATCTTGTGGCTGAGGAGCATCAAATAAAAACCAACAAACACTTTTTACAGAAGTGGAAAATGAGCTTCTGCATTGAAGTCTCAGGACAAAAACTCAGGACAGTGTTACAGTTTTACTATTTTATGCTTATGTTTATTAAATGTTTTAGTGTTTAGCGTTTAGATGGTTACTGTTGCACCAAGGGACTGAGAGAAACGCAATTTCGGTCCTGTGTATGCCCTGTACATATTGCAGTTCTGACAATAAAGTTGACTTTGACTTTGACTTTTGACTTTGAAGTGTGGAGCCATTTGTTTTTTTTATTAAAACAACATTTTATACCATCCATGTATTCATTCAACCTTTATTCAAACCGATAAGTCACATTGAGCCTCGAAGACTCATTTACAAGAGATAACTTATTTATTTTTAACAAAGAGTGATGACAACAGTGAACAACAATGACAACAATAGAAAGTCATAAAGGATGCATACTTTTTTTTACAAGTTAATATAAAATGGCAACTAAATGGACAATCAAAAGGAAAAGTAGTGAAAAAATAGCTAGATTATAAGGTGGTGTAGAAAAGTAAAAACAGAAACATGTCTGCATTGGTGTTTCCCAGAAACTTAACAGATGTTTAAAACCACTTGGTGATGTAAAGGTCCAGAGCTTCAGATGTTTTTGTAAGATATACCAAGAAACGAGAGTGGAGGAGGAGAAGGCCCTTTTGCCTAGTGCAGTTTTCACTGAGGGGACACTGCAGGTAATCATGTCCTGAGAGTGCACACTGTAGCTGCACTCACGCAGACATGTAGGAGGAGATGTAAGGCAACAGACCAAGACATGATTAAAAGATGAAAATGTACCAGTGGAAGAGTCTGTATGAAGTTAATGATGTCCAGTTAACCAGTGAATACTGGGTGCAGTGGTGGGTACGATAATCACAGTCAGACATGAATCTTAGTGCAACATGATAGACAACATCCAACATCTGCAGGGTGCTTGTAGGAGCGTTCATGTAGATAATGTCACCGTAATCAATGGAGGGAAGGAAAGTCACAGTTGCAAGGTGTTTATTAGCATTCAGAGTTAAACAGTTTCTATTTCTGAAAAATAAACCCAGTTTTACTTTCAGTTTTTTTACTAGGTTTTCCATTTGAAGCCTGAAAGAGAGATGTGAATCGACCAAGGTACCCAAGTATTTATAGGAATCGACAAACTCAATAGGGACACCATTTGAGGATAAAATTCAGAGGAAGGAACATAAAGCGTCCACCTAGAAAGGCCCCAGACTGGGATTCAATCTAGCAACCTTCTCGCTGAGTGGCAGCAGCTTTACTAACTGAACCACCGTGCCACCAAAACATGTTCAGTAGTTCTGAATTGATCCTTTAAAACTTAGGAAATAAATATACAGAAGTCTTTTATTTTACCTATAAAAATGCGGTTGCCATCCTACAAGAAATGTTTGCTTCTGTTTCCATCTGCCTTGAAGATTATTAAAGACAGGGGGGTTAGAGAAGGTGGGCCTGTGATCGGAACATTGCCGGTTCGACTCCCCGAACCGACAACATCAAAATATGTGTGGAAAAGGTGAAACACCCACAATTGCCTCCAGTCTTGGCCGTTGAGCAAGGCCCTTAACCCCCACCATCTGCTCCCCAAACAGGTCTCTTCTGAAAATGAATTGAGTCACGAAGACTCATTGAGTACATGTACACTGAGTGCAGGACTCATGTATAGGAATGGGAACCGAGAACCGGTTCTGTTAGAGAACCGGTTCTTAATAGTCCAATTCCATGGAATTGTAGGATGCTTGTCTTAACGATTCAGCTTATCGGTTCTGCAGACTCATGGTGGTGACGTATTTAAGCGATGACATCACAGACATGCGCCGCGCCCGAGTGGTGGTGGCGTGGTGGTGTCTATATAAGATATCTATGATGTTCAAAATGGCGTCGCGGAGGAAGCGCTCAAGCGTTTGGCTTCATTTCACGAAAAAAGATGAGACCAGGGCTACTTGTAACGCATGCAACGCGTCCATTACGATAAAGGGAGGAAATACGTCGAACATGCAGAAGCATTTCGCCACTCAGCATGCGGTGACTTTGAAGAAATGTACCGTTTTTAACACGCTGCTTGGAGGAGAAGTGGAGAGAAAGCGTCCACCTCCGTTGTTACAGGCAGGTAACGTCAAATTCTTTCACTTGTTACCTTTTAGCTATACTGCTTCCACTGTATTTTATAAATAATCTCCCTCTCCTGTAACATTTAGTTGACGAGGATTGCCGGAGTCTGGCTGGTTCTGAGTCTAGTAGTGTTGTTAGCACGAGTGGAGCTAGCACACCAACGTTAGCTTCTCCTTTCATGGAAGCAGGGAGAAATAAAATGAAATGACTGAGGCAAGAACAAACGAATGTCATCGATCTGTTACCAGATTTGTGGTGAAAGGTTTGCACCCTTTTACAACAGTGGAAGCACGTGAATTTCGGTAAGAAAATATTTAAATGATAAATATCAAATTGTAAGTTGTCAGTTTAACAAGTTCAGTTCTGTTTCTGTTTCTATTCCGACCTGTGGCCAGATACTTCCCATCCTCCAGAAGCTGGAAAAACATTACACCGTGCAGGCAGATGACTCTGCTTTCAGCAGGAGTATTAAAGAAAACATCTGGAATGATCTTTCCAAACGTTACAAAGTAAATTTGTTAAATAATGACTAGTAATAATAATTTACACCAAACTTAGTAAACTATCTTCCCTTTCCCTAAATTTTGTTTTCCTCCATTTTAAATTTCAGGATGACTGTATCCAAGCGTTCCTTGAAGAAGCGACTGTTATCGACCCCAGAAAACACTCAGGCAGCTGCAGCAACAACAGCAGAGGTATTTGAATTACACACTAAATAAGTGTGAAAGCAGATATGTTAATTTTTCTGAACAAAAATTACTAGTTTGTTTTGATGAAGTTTTATTGTTTATTAGGAAATTCCTAATAAACAATAAAACCATCAAATAGGAATACTACATATATTTTTGGTTTTGGTGAAAGATCATTAAATTCTTTATGAACACAAATGGTTTACTATATTTTATTACCCAAACGAGAATCGATAACAGAATTGACAAGGAATTGAATCGATAAATGACATCGATAAAGGCATCGATATCGATAATTTCTTATCAATTCCCATCCCTACTCATGTAAGAGTTCTCATACACAAGAACTGTATAAATAATAATGAAATGGTCACTGAGGTGATGACCTGGGCAAAAGTGGTTAATATCAGGCTGGGAGGAGTCTCCTCTCAAGTGGAGAACAAAGTGTTAGTTGGTTGGACGAGGTGTGAAATATAAATCAGGGATCAACCTGTTAGTGTGGTCTTTTAATAGCTCACAGCATAAATGTGCAGTAGAGACAAAAAAAAAAAAAAACAACTAGAAATCACCAGACCCTGTAATTTAACTTCTTCAGCCACTTCGCAGACTTTATGCATGTTTGAATCTTGGAAGTTAATTAACTTTGTTTTGTTTACATCCATCATGTGGTTCTAGTTGGTTCAGCCACTGGATCCAAGTGGAACATTCGACTGGCGCTCCAGTTAATATGCTGCTTAAAATGGAGAGCAAACTGCGCCCACCCGGCTAGACACCTTGTCATCCAAGCTGCAAATGTCATGTAGGCACCGTGGTGAAATCAACACTTCGTAAACCTGTGAATTGAGACGCAGCAACCGGTAGCTCCATTTGATTTTATCACTTTTATGTCCAGCACAGATTGCATGACCAACTGTGATGCTTTTAATTTTTTTTGTGGTTTTGATTGTCCATCTTCATTGTTTCCTGCAATTAAATCTCACTACCATGTTCAAAATAACAACAACAACAAGTTCTGTTCTGCTGTGAAAGCAGAGTTTAATGAGACTGACCTTTTTAAAGAACGGACAGCTGAGCTCATTTTCTGCTTATAAATAAATTCTAACCTACACATTCAGGATGCCATTAAAGCTTGTCATCACTTCCTTGCGCTGCTGTGACTCACCCGTCTTCAGCGAGCCCTCGATTTGTTCCGACACAGTGACAACATGCGTTATCAGCCGAAGAACATACAGTGGGAGAAGTCGGACTCCCGGGAGGTTCGTGGTGGCTTTCACTGTTTACTGCAGCAGCAGATCAATGCAACACATGACACTTAAGTATACACCACACCAGCTGAGGTGTTGATGTTTTTTCAGTGTTGTTTGCAGGTTCACTGAACTACTCACTTGAATAAATATTGCACGCTTTGAACTTGAGTAAATATTAATGTATTCATTGCATAAGTAAGTTGCAGAAGTGGGTCTCTCGTGTTTGAGTGTGTATCTTTTTTGCACATTGAGCGTTGAAAAGAGCAACCCTCGGACCTCTCGAGTTGCAGGTCCCTCATTTCTTGTTCAGATGTCGGCGTGAGGTGAAGTGTGTGAGGATGAGTGTGTGCACCGCATAATAACATCACCATTTTCAAAGGTGTGAGTTGTTTGTGAAGACAAACCCCTGCTGGAAGATTTTCAGTCAGAAGTCAAAATAACAAATCACACACACATACACACCTCCACTCAGTACATGGAGGTTCTTTTGCTCACATGCTTCATGCAGTTCAGTAGTTTGTTTACACACAAAAACACATAATAGAAATGATTATGCACATGAACATTTAGAGAAAACAAGAAAAAATACACAGAAAACAAAATTCTTAAAATGTCAAACACTCAATTGAAGACAAGGATTCAAGGTTCTTTATTGCCTTTCACATGTGGTACATGAGGTGGAACAAAACTATGTAGGTCACTTTTGTAAATGAGTCCACGCGATTCAATGAGATTTACCTGACTAAATAAAGGTTGAATGAATGTACACAGGGTCGCAGTTACATCCAACAAAAATACAAATTGCAAAGAAAAACAGTACTAAGATATATGGCATGAACTAAGAAATACGCTAAGTTAAGAATACACTAAGCACTAATAGTACAAAACAATGTGCCAAACCAACATGAAATAAATCAGCAGCATGAAATCAGCATCATGGATAGCAGCACATAGCAACCACGTGGCATTACAGTGATTTTTCACAGTGATACTCCTGACAAGGGATTCATGAGTCTAACAGCTTCAGGGTATAAGCTGTTCCTCAGTCTAGTGGTTCTGCACTTAATGCTCCTCAATCTCCTACCTGAGGGGAGTAGGGCAAAAAATGTATGTGCTGGGTGAGTGGGGTCCTCCATGATGCAGGTGGCTCTCTTCCTGCATCTGGAGGTGTAAATGTATGTGATGATGGGGAGACGGACTCCGCACCAGAATGTCTGCACGGATGTGTTTATTTAGCTCTGTTCATCAGGCAGTCAGAATGCTAAACACTCTGCCTGCTCTGCCTCCCCTCCCATTTGAACTGCCTTAACACAAAAAACTTTCTCACACATTACCACACAACACAAAGATTTTAACACTGGACTCTGTGTCATCAAACGGGTTATTCACTAAACTCTCGGTCATGTGCTCATTCAGTTTGCACTACTTCTCATATTTGCACTAATGTTTGTATTACATCACTGCCTATAGTCATACTACTGTTTACATTCACTGTTTACATTTATTAATACTGTTTACATTTATTACTACTGTTTACATTTATTACTACTGTTTACATTTACACTACTTTTATATCTACACTACTGCTGATACATATACAGTATTCTCTGACTAGCCTTATTTAAGGATGCCCAATGTGCCTTATGTGCCTTACTGCATATGCCACTTTGCCTCTATACCAACATCAACTACCTCATACATATACTGTGTACATTAACTCATATGCTGCTTTGCCACTCTTTGCAAATGTCAATGCTAGAACCTTCAGTTTATTTTATAGATATACTTTTTATACTTTTTTATACTACTATGCAAAAACTCAGGACAGTATTACACTTTTATTATTTCATTTTATGCTTATGTTCATTAAATGTTTAGTGTTTTAGTGTTGGTGTAAATTTTCATACTTTTATACTACTATGCAAAAACTCAGGACAGTGTTACACTTTTACTATTTTATGCTTATGTTTATTAAACGTTTTAGTGTTTTAGTGTTTAAATGGTTACTGTTGCACCGAGGGACTGAGAGAAACGCAATTTCAATACTGTGTATGTCCTGTACATATTGCAGTTCTGACAATAAAGTTGACTTTGACTTTTGATTTATCTGGGTTTAAGTAGAACTTTCTAAGGGACTGATCAGAAAATATTCTGCATTTTATCAGGACCATTTCTCCCATAAAATTATAATATATAATTAAATCTGATCATGAATAAAGAAAAACGGTTTTGTAAGTGTTAACATCATGCCAGTGTTAGGCTATTCTTTAGAAAAAAATAAAATAAAATATTGGTTAGATAAAAATAAACTTGTTCTTATGCCATTTAAAAACTAACCAAATTTAGGCGATTTCCTCAACTTCCAAACCTGTTGGAATGGTTTTAGTCAGAAAAAAAGAACTATTTTGAATTGATGAACTGGGTTGATATCAAATAATCTTGGAGCCAGAAGTGACAGTTCTACGTCACTGATCAGCTTAATTCAACAGTGAGAAAAGCAATACAGCTACTAACTTGTCAGCCCAATGGCTTAGTAAGATCCAGTCAGCTTAGAGTTAATATAATAGGTTTTGCAATTTAAAAAATAAATAAAAACATCTAGTTTTTATACCTACAAACTGGTGGCATTATCTTTGAACCTATTTTCCTAAGCACGTAAACAAAAAATCTGTTTCACTAAAATGTAATGCAAAACTGCGATAACATTTCATTGTTGTACTAAACTAAATGCTTTACAGCAACATGTGTGGATTACTTGCTCTTATAACTTAACCATCGTCTTTATAGTATTTCTTCAGGGAAAATCTAATCTGACATTTTAGATCACAAGAACAAATAAAACTGTATACAAATACAGCATGCGATGCGCTGATGGGTAATGTGGCCTAACAATGTACCGTCTATGACTGAAGGCACAACACATTGTCTTGTATTTCCCCACTGCAAAGTGTATAATTGAAAAAGACAGCTGAAAGAAGAATGGACCTCTGGAGACCTCACAGCAGTAATTAGGAGGTGTCTCACCAAAAGGAGAGCCATTATCTGACCTCTCCTGCACAGATCCTCCTGAAAATGATGACTGAAAGATGAAACCACCTTTTAGGGTAAATGTCCCATCTTGCACGTAATAATAATACATTTTCCTGCAGTGAAGATAACTTTGGTTCACTTTGGATCAGAAAGGAAAAACACGCTGAAAACACGACAAACACTCATAATTTAAAGTTCCAAAAAACCAGTTTAATTAATCATAAGTTTAAAAAAGAGTCACAGAATACATTTTTCCTATTCCTAAAAGTCATTACATTTGTTCAAAATAGAGCCAGGGAGACAGTGGGGAGAGAGGGTGGAAGGAAAGACATTTTATGTGTTTCAAGGGAGACCTCATACAACCTGATTAATTTGAATCCAGTTGTCTTCACCCCGGGGCCTTCTGCCTTCTCGCTGGAGGAGGATACCCATGTTTTTATACTCCTGCAGGATATTTCCTGCCTTCCACCAATCACAGAGGCCCTTCTTTGTCTCTCTGGTGGGGTATTTCCCCCCCCCCTTAACTGATAGAGGAAATACCATTTGCTTTTTTCAGTCTACAGAACCCTTTTTTTGGTAAAAGAGTGAAGGATAATATTCATTCATTCAACCTTTATTTATACAGGCTGACCTTACACAGTTCTACTTTTAATCTGATTGAAAACTACTTCACAACTATTATATAATTAATGCACAAGTGCTTTATGATCAAGGTATTAATTGTTTTACTACGTTTTAT
>JBBPBX010035047.1:1472-17339 GCA_038048925.1 Garcialebias charrua
TGTCCCATCTAGGACACAGTGTGACATATAATTTTTTTATACCTCCCTTTCCCTTGTGCTTTTCTTTTCCTATATAACAAAAATGGCAGCGCCCACCATGAGGCCGCAACCTCAGATACTCCGTCGTCCCATGTCTGTTTGTTTATGTTTTACTCGGACGGGCTGTACTGAAATGTAATTTTGTTGTGTAAAAAAGCTAAGTCTGGTCCTCTGCACATTCAAAAAAACTATTCATTTTGTTTTGTTTTTTGAATGTCCAGAGGACCAGACTTAGCTTTTTTAGATTTTTCTACCTGGATAATTATTGAGCATGCATCAGGGTAATTTTGTTGTGCTTCAGTGCAGTGACAATAAAGCTGATTCTGATTGTCTAGTTTTCCCTCCTCTTTATTTCTATTTTGAGCATTTGAGCCGTTGAACTGTGAAGTATTCCATCTGCGTCGAGGAAGTCTTGGCTTCTTGACAAGATGTGAGCATTGGATCGACGCACCGAAGCGTCTGACTCATGCAGCGACACATCCTCGTCCAATCTGTAGCCTTCTTTCTGCACGTTGAAGGTTATCTGCTTTCCAACGTAACAAGAGAAACGAAGACACGGCGGCTTCTCGGTTTCTCCTCCCGATCTCTCCAACAGTGGCAGAGGGCTCGAGTCTGTTAGTTTGCTGAACCATATTCTGTTCAAGCAGCACCTTTATGAATAATTGATGGTAAATATTAGAATCTCTGGAAGGTGATTCTGCGACGTCCATGGCAGCCTTTTGTAAACTGTTCACTCAGACTCAGAGATGATGTCAAACATGTTTCACAGTTTGCTGTAAGTCTGGTGGTGGGTTTTGTTTACAAAAATGCCTCTCAGAAGTAGCCACACATTACGGTGAAGTTGGCAGAAAAAGCCCGTTTTTGTCGTTCCTTTACCCCGCTGTGAAATCTGAGGCATTTCTCTCACAAACGGCCACCATTACTCAAAGCTGCGTGATGTGGGATTGTCTTCTGAAAGCCGAAGGGTGAAGGCATCTGTGGCACTTGTAAACATTGTTTCAGATGCTTGTTAGGCTGCTTTGACTTTTTTAAATCTTGAAATGTTTGGATCAATACCTGACCCTTTTGGGGACTGCTGTCCCGTCTGCAGGTCTGTTGTTCACTCAGCTAACTTTGCTTTTTGCCCTCTGCCAAAGGACAGAGGCAAGAATGTTGTTGCTCTTTTCCGTGTGCATCTTTGTCTGTACTGTTCGCAAATGATCTTAAGAACCACTGACTGGTTTTATTTTTTACAACTGGTTAACTTTTAGAGTTAATTCCATTCAAGATGGCCAAGCAAACCTAATAAACAGGAATAACTCAGCTAATTTTACAGATATTGAGCTGAAATTGGATGTGGTGATAGCTCAGCATCATTCACAACAGGACAGGTGAGCTCTACACATTGTGTAAACTTTGGCGTTAAATTTGCTGTCAGTCCTGTCTGTTAGCAAAATATCTCATGAACCATTAAACAGATTTTAATTTCACTTTTTTTGAGCAATCACTGGGAGTTGATCTATTTATCACTAAATTAAATATGTCCAGAGCCACAACGCCTGCTGCAACTGGGATTCTTAACTGGTGGCCCACGGACCACTTTAAGTTTGTTGGAGGACGTTTTTCTGGCCAGCAGGAATGACTTTATAATACTAAAAATGTCTAATGATTTTTAACATTTAATGTACTTATATTTTTACATTTTAAGATAAAATAAAAGACAAGATTCTTGTAAAGAAGGAAAACTTTATATAGTTTTGCCCAGTTTCTAAAAACTAAAATGATAAACTATGCAGGCCTATGTGATTTTTTTTTTTACTGTAGAAAAAATAAAAGATAAAAAAAGAAATAAAGCATAAAGTGAAAGTATGTTTTACTCCTTGTAATGTAGGAACATTGCTAAAACTAACCCTTCCAGTTGTTATAACAACCAATAAAATTCAGTTTTATGTCGGTTTTGGTCAAAGCTTGAAAGAGCCGCTGCAGAGGGACCAAAGAGCCACATGTGGCTCCTGAGCCGCAGGTTGCAGACCCCTGCCTTAGTTGAAGACTGACATAAAAGGTGGTGGGTGAAGCGCTTTTCTTCATTAAACTTGCCTTTAATTAAGCAAGTGATTGTGGAATTCTCTGATCTACAGCAAATTTGAAACTTTTCTTGAGTTTTTATGCTTTATTTATTTAATTCTCTTTTTCTCTCTTGTCAGTTTGGAACAAATTGTTGGATGTTTGTTAAGAATCTTGTAAAATTGACATTTATTCTCCTGTCCATCACGTGGAAGGACACTTGGACTGTTGATGTTCAGCACAACCTAACCCAACAGGTTTCTCATGCCTTCTGAATGTCTCTTGTCTTTGGGGACACTTCAGGTCCTGCTTTTTGGGGGACAGTGAAGAAAGACTGGGCCACTTACAGCAGCATCGCCCTCTCCTGGTCAGAAGTGGAACCGCCACCTTCAGAGATTCTGGACTATGAAGTGAAATACTATGAGAAGGTAAATCATTCAGTTGAGAAATATTAAAAAAACTTGAAGAAATACAGGTGCAATATGACAATCTTTGTTCACAGAATAATCCAACACTTAAAGTTAAATAATAATAATAATAAGACCAAAAACATGCATGTTAGGCTGCTTTCAGGTCCAGGCCTCCCTTGCAGAAGAGATCTGTGACCTCAATGAGATTTGCCTGGTTAAATAAAGGTTAATAAATAATAATAGATAAAATATTTGCTTTTGTCACCGTCTCTTCTGAAATATAATAGGATGAAGATTCTGTGTCCAGACGTTGTGGTCAGATTTGGACACAAACATCCTGTTTATATGTCTGTTTCTGTTCCCACAGGAGCAAGAGCAGCTGAGCTACTCATCAACACGGACCAGAACCGCCAGCGTGCTGGTAACGGGCCTCAGACCCTCAACTGTTTATGTCTTCCACGTGCGCGCTCGCACTGCAGCCGGCTTCACAGCTTACAGCCACAACTTTGAGTGTGCGACAGCAGCTGAGGGTACGATGCCAGTGTTTCTTTTATATAAACTGGATGTTTGCAAAGAGATCAGAATATTTTACTATTGGTTGGTAAATATTTAGGTTTAGAATATGTTGTAGTTATGAAATTTCAAGATTTCCAAAACAACAGGAACTAAATGATTGCTACTCAATAATATAAATTCTTAAAAACATGTTATACTGTAATTGTTCTTATAAAGCGAATCAGTAAAAGTCAACGTTTCATCAGTTGCTATTATTTTTCATCATTTCCACCCTTCCTCTCTTTTCCCAGATCCAGATGTTGCAGATCAGGGTCAGGTTCTGGTGGTTGTCACAGCATCTGTAGGTGGCTTCGCCCTCCTCGTCATCCTCACCCTCTTCCTCCTCATCACTGGACGGTGAGACTTTTATTCTTTTCTCTTTCACTGGATTGTCAACCCTGAACTGCACACGCTGATGCACACAAAGAAGTTTTTGCTTCTCATAATCTGCAGAGTAATGCTGCAACCTAAAATCTGTTAATGGACTCTCTTTTTTGTAGACATTCTTATTTTCCAAATGGCTGAACCAATTTTCTGCCTAATTACCCAGCATGTAATGCATGTACCAGCCGTTTGCACCGTTCCATTAACCTCCGAACGTGTGCCCGGTCTGTTGTCTTCACCTCACCCCCCGGTTAACAGGGTTGTATCGTTTAAGCACATCTTTAAAAAGCTGTGAAAAATGAGCAGAAAATCTGTATCATTTATCTGAATTTAACTGACACAAGCTGCAGGATTCATCTTTGGGACTAGAATTTAAAATGTTCTCTGAAAAGATCTACTCGGTGGGATCATGATATTCCACTTTAGCTTAAAAAAAATTCATCACAACTAAAGAAAATACATGATTTATTTATTGTTCTTTGTATTCTGTGTGCGGCACATTCAAGTCAAATTAAATTCAAAAATACAGGTAGTCCTCGACTTATGATGGAGTTCCGTTCCTACGGCGCGTTGTAGGTCAAAAATCGTCGTAAGTCGGAAAACACATACACACTGGCCGCCACCTATACACGTACATGTACAGTACTGTACAGTTACCAAGCAATTCGCCTCTCCTAACACAGTACCCTACATAATTATCAAAAAAACACATACAGTACATTTGGAGCCATAATGAAGAAAAAAAATAGTTAATTTCTACTGGTAGCTGGTGAATTCTTCCTCCATCCGTTAGCCTGTTAGCTTATTGCACCTCCGAGCTTTGCAGCTTCCTGCAGCTTCACACGGTCCAAACTGTTTACAGTAAGGCCTGTTAGCATGTTAGCTCCATACATTTGGAGCCATAATGAAGGGAAAAAGAGTTAATAACTTACTGGGAGCTGGTGAAGCCATTTCTCCGTGTGTTAGCATGTTAGCTCGTTGTCCCACCAACATCCAGTGAGTGAGTGCAGCTACAGTGTGCGCTCTGTGAGTGCAGCTACAGTGTGCGCTCTCAGGACATGATTACCTGCAGTGTTCCGTCAGTGAGGACTGAACTTGGAAAAAGGGCCTTCTCCTACTCTGCTCCTGCTTCCTGGAATATCTTACAAAAAGATCTGAAGCTCTCGACCTTGACTTCTCTAAATGGTTTTCAGAATCTGTTGGAATCCTGGCAAAAACCAATGCAGATTTGTTCCTGTCTTTGATTTTATACATCTACCTTATAATGTTTTGCTAGTTTTTTGATACTTTGTTAAAAGTATCAGCCCCTCCCTGGGCTGCCACCTTACCGTGGTGGAGGGGTTTGAGTGTCCCAATGATCCTAGGAGCTATGCTGTCAGGGGCTTCATGCCCCTAGAAGGGTCACCCAAGGCAGACAGGTCCTAGGTGAGGGATCAGACAAAGTGCAGCCCAAAAACCCCTATGATGAGTACAATTAATGGACTAAGTTTTCCCTCGCCCGGACGCGGGTCACCGGGGCCCCACTCTGGAGCCAGGCCCGGAGGTGGGGCACGCTGGCGAGCGCCTGGTGGCCGGGCTTTTACCCATGGAGCCCGGCCGGGCACAGCCCGAAGAGGAGACGTGGGTCCCCCTTCCCATGGGCTCACCACCTGTGGGAGGGGCCAAAGGGGTCGGGTGCAATGTGAGATGGGTGGCGGCCGAGGGCGGGGACCCTGGCGGTCTGATCCTCGGCTACAGAAGCTGGCCATTGGGACATGGAATGTCACCTCTCTGGTGGGGAAGGAGCCTGAGCTAGTGTGTGAGGTTGAGAGGTTCCGACTAGAAATAGTCGGACTCACCTCAACGCATGGCTCTGGCTCTGGAACCAGTTTCCTTGAGAGGGGTTGGACACTCTTCCACTCTGGAGTTGCCCCTGGTGAGAGGCGCCGAGCAGGAGTGGGCATACTGGTTGCCCCCCATCTTGGTGCCTGTACGTTGGGGTTCACCCCGGTGAACGAGAGGGTAGCCTCCCTTCGCCTACGTGTGGGGGGACGGGCTCTGACTGTTGTTTGTGCCTATGCACCAAACGGCAGCTCAGACTACCCACCCTTTTTGGAGTCCTTGGAGGGGGTATTGGAGAGTGCGCCTCCTGGGGACTCCCTTGTTCTACTGGGGGACTTCAACGCTCACGTGGGCAATGACAGTGAGACCTGGAGGGGTGTGGTTGGGAGGAACGGCCCCCCTGATCTGAACCAGAGTGGTGTTCTGTTATTGGACTTCTGTGCTCGTCATGGATTGTCCATAACGAACACCATGTTTAAGCATAAGGGTGTCCATATGTGCTCTTGGCACCAGGACACCCTAGGTCGCAGTTCGATGATCGACTTTGTTGTCGTCTCATCTGATCTGCGGCCGCATGTCTTGGACACTCGGGTGAGGAGAGGGGCGGAGCTGTCTACTGACCACTACCTGGTGGTGAGTTTGCTCCGATGGTGGGGGAGGATGCCGGTCAGACCTGGCAGACCCAAACGTATCGTGAGGGTCTGCTGGGAACGTCTGGCAGAGTCTCCCGTAAGACGGAGCTTTAACTCCCACCTCCGGGAGAGCTTTGAACACGTTCCGAGGGAGGCGGGGGACATGGAGTCCGAGTGGGCCGTGTTCCGCGCCTCTATTGTCGAGGCAGCTTATCGGAGCTGTGGCCGCAAGGTTGTTGGTGCCTGTCGAGGTGGCAACCCTCGAACCCGGTGGTGGACACCGGCAGTGAGGGATGCTGTCAGGCTGAAGAAGGAGTCCTATTGGGCCTTTTTGGCTTGTGGGACCCCGGAAGCAGCTGATAGGTACCGGCAGTCCAAGCGGCATGCGGCTCGGGTGGTTGCTGAGGCAAAAACTCGGGCGTGGGAGGAGTTCGGAGAGGCCATGGAGAATGACTTCCGTACGGCTTCGAGGCGATTCTGGTCCACCATCCGGCGTCTCAGGGGGGGAAAGAGGTACGAGACCAACACCATTTATGGTGGAGGTGGCGTGCTGCTGACCTCAACTCGGGATGTTGTGAGTCGGTGGGCGGAATACTTCGAAGACCTCCTCAATCCTACTGGCACGTCTTCCACTGAGGAAGCAGAGCCTGGGGACTTTGGGTCGGGTTCTCCGATCTCTGGTGCTGAGGTCGCCGAGGTGGTTAAAAAGCTCCGCGGTGGCAAGGCTCCGGGGGTGGATGAGATTCGCCCGGAGTTCCTTAGGGCTCTGGATGTTGTAGGGTTGTGTTGGCTTACGCGACTCTGCAATATCGCGTGGACATCGGGGGCAGTTCCCTTGGATTGGCAGACTGGGGTGGTGGTTCCCCTATTTAAAAAGGGGGACCGTAGGGTGTGTTCCAACTATAGGGGGATCACACTCTTAAGCCTCCCTGGTAAGGTCTATTCAGGGGTTCTGGAGAGGAGGGTCCGTCGGATAGTCGAACCTCGGATTCAGGAGGAGCAGTGTGGTTTTCGTCCTGGTCGTGGAACACTGGACCAGCTCTACACCCTCAGCAGGGTCCTGGAGGGTGCGTGGGAGTTTGCCCAACCAGTTTACATGTGTTTTGTGGACTTGGAGAAGGCATTCGACCGCGTCCCTCGGGGGGTTCTGTGGGGGGTACTCCGGGAGTATGGGGTACCAGGCCCTTTGATAAGGGCTGTTAGGTCCCTGTACGACCGGTGTCAGAGCTTGGTCCGCATTGCCGGCAGTAAGTCAGGCTCGTTTCCGGTGAGAGTTGGACTCCGCCAAGGTTGCCCTTTGTCACCGATTCTGTTCATAACTTTTATGGACAGAATTTCTAGGCGCAGCCAAGGTGTTGAGAGGATCCGTTTTGGTGACCTTAGAATCGCTTCTCTGTTTTTTGCAGATGATGTGGTCCTACTGGCTTCATCAGTTCGTGATTTACAACTTTCACTGGAGCGGTTTGCAGCCGAGTGTGATGCGGCCGGGATGAGGATCAGTTCCTCCAAATCCGAGGCCATGGTCTTGAGCCGGAAAAGGGTAGCATGCCCTCTCCGGGTCGGGGAGGAGGTCCTGCCCCAAGTGGAGGAGTTTAAGTATCTCGGGATCTTGTTCACGAATGAGGGAAAACTGGAGCGTGAGATCGATAGGCGGATAGGTGCAGCGTCCGCAGTGAAGCGGGCGCTGTACCGGTCTGTCGTGGTGAAGAGAGAGCTGAGTCAAAAGGCAAAGCTCTCAATTTACCGATCGATCTACGTTCCCACCCTCATCTATGGTCATGAGCTTTGGGTTATGACCGAAAGAACAAGATCTCGGATACAAGCGGCTGAAATGAGTTTTCTCCGCAGGGTGGCTGGACTCTCCCTTAGAGATAGGGTGAGAAGCTCAGTCATCCGGGAGGGACTCGGAGTAGAGCCGCTGCTTCTCCACATCGAGAGGAGCCAGTTGAGGTGGCTCGGGCATCTGGTTAGGATGCCTCCTGGACGCCTCCCTGGTGAGGTGTTCCGGGCACGTCCCACCGGGAGGAGACCCAGAGGAAGACCCAGGACGCGCTGGAGGGACTATGTTTCTCGGCTGGCCTGGGAACGCCTTGGGATTCCCCCGGAGGAACTGCTCCAAGTGGCTGGGGAGAGGGAAGTCTGGGCCTCCCTACTTAGGCTGCTACCCCCGCGACCCGACCCCGGATAAGCGGAAGAAGATGGATGGATGGATGGATGTTAAAAAAAATGTATTTCTCTCTTTTGTTTTTTTCTCTCTTTCGTTTTCTATTGTTTATTGTTTATTGTTTAAGGAAATTCTACCATTGCTGTTTATCGTTCTTTAGTTTTAGCAGGTCGCTTTCGTAAATGAGCCTATATGAGGCTCAATAAGATTTACCTGACTAAATAAAGGTTGAATGAACATCCAAAGCCGAAGCCTTTCCTCCGCGTGTTAGCATGTTAGCTTGTTGTCCCACCAACAACCAAGGCTGCGAAGATTTTCTTCCGCGTGTTAGCATGTTAGCTCGTTGTCTCACCAACATCCGAGGCTGCGAAACCTTTCATCCGCATGTTAGCTCGTTGTCCCACCAACAACCAAGGCTGCGAAGATTTTCTTCCGCGTGTTAGCATGTTAGCTCGTTGTCTCACCAACATCCGAGGCTGCAAAACCTTTCATCCGCATGTTAGCTCGTTGTCCCACCAACATCCGAGGCTGTGAAGATTTTCTTCCGCGTGTTAGCATGTTAGCTCGTTGTCTCACCAACATCCGAGGCTGCGAAACCTTTCATCCGCATGTTAGCATGTTAGCTCGGTGTCCCTACAACATCTGAGGCTGCCAGGCGGAGCATCGAGGCGAGCTCCCGGCCACAGCAGGCCTCTCCGCCACCCATCGGCTCCGTGTCCCCAGATGGGGCTGGCTGATGGCAGGGACAGTAGCAGCGGGATGGTCACCGGATCTCGCAGTGAGCTGGTGGTGTCGGACGGCGTGGTGGGATGCGGCGGAGCGATCGGCGGCTGCTGCTCCGGGCCTGAGATGTCCACAGAGTTCACCGAGCATTTCCAGCTCATGTATCCGAGCGTAGCAACCTCTGATCGGACACACAGTCCGTCCAAAGCCGGCTGGCGAAGCCGGAGCTAACCGAAGCTAACCGAAAACTGCCGGAAACTGCGTAAATCGGCTTCAAAATAATAATAATAATAATACTTTATTTATAAAGCCATTTAAAACAACCACAGCTGCAACAAAGTGCTGTACACATAAAATCAAGAACATTTAAACACATGAAATAAAAATTTTCAATTATATATATATATATATATATATTTTTTTTTTCATGAGATGCGTGACGTAACCCCGAAACGTCGTAAGTCGAGGCCGTCGTAAGTCGAGGACTACCTGTACTTTATTGTTGTCATAGCTCATCCTGGTTTCATTCAAGAGTTGTTAGACGCTGATAGCTGTGGGATGGATCTCCTACAGCAAAGCCGAAGAATCTGGCCACAGATACCGATCCGTCCACCCAGATCCGGCTTGCTGTCAGATCAGGCGGGCCTCTTGGTCCTCCTGGGCAGCAGGATTGCCTGAATGTTGGGCAGAATTCCTCCCTGAGCGATGGTCACTCCTCTCAGTAGTCTGCTGAGCTTCTTGTCGCCACGGACAGACAGCTGTAGGTGCCAGGGGGGTGATCACGGTCTTCCCGTTATCATGAGCTGAGTTTCCCACCAGCTCCAGTATCTCGCCAGGTTGACGGGAATTCATCCACAGCACCTCCTTTTTAACTCATTTGGGATTTGGGGATGTAGTTGAGATATTATTGATCTTTCGAGATGTTACTCAGCTGCTCCTTGTTGTTAAAAAAACACCTTGTTGCCATGGTTACGTATCATAACAAACAGAGCCATATAAAGAGAGAGTTCCGACACTTCCATAGACTCCCATTGTAAGAATGGAATGCGGAAGTCACGTGGGTCATGGAGGGGGCGATTCATAAGATATCTATGTGGCGATTTGTTCCACTAAACTGTTCCAAACAGCAGCGCTGCTAGCATCAGACGTAGTTCATTCTTGATGTTTCAGACGTGTTTTCTCCGGTAAGTTGATGAAAATACAATTTTCTTTTGCCCTTGTGAAGCGTTTAAAACGTCTAAAAATGCTTAAGAAAAAATGCATAGTGTAGTGCTCACGCCACTAGGTAGAGCTGCAGGAAAAGAAATAAAGAGGAGAATGGTAGAAGGAATGTCCGTTTGTTACGGCTCAATAATTACTGAAAAACGCTGGACAAAGTAAGAAAAGTCGTTTTTTTGTGTCATGTTGAGCCAGTAGCTGCTCACTGAAAGGGACGAGCTGGAACAATTGAGAGCTATGTAAGAAACATGAGGAAGATAGTATATTGTGTCCTTAAACACATATAGTGCCACCCAGATGTAACTAAAGGATTTTAACAGGGGTCAGTATTAAACTGACCTCTTTATCCTTAATTAATTTACTTATTCAGATTGAATAGTAATTTCACGGATTCTTTTCTTTTTCAGTTTACCCAATATATCTGTGATCTTTATGATGGATAAATAAACAGAGCTATAGAGTGACAATGGACACGTTAACTTAGCTTGATATGTCAAAGAGACACTATCATTTATTTAAAATGAATCAACTAAATTAACACCATTACACTTGATTGACAGGATTTCACTTTCTTTCAAATTAATACGTCAGCACACTTAAATTTAACACAACAGACTTCAATATTGGATGTTAACATATTTAGTCTGTGGGCTCTTCAGCTTAAAATAGTTTCCAGCTTAGATTGAGAGGGAAAGATAGGAGGAAGATGGGAGATGGTTTAAAGGAAATTATCTTGAGCATGATACCAAAAGTGACACTTCCATCCGACTTCTGCTAAAATCCAGGTACGTTTTGTAAACAGCTCTTTACCTTTCGACGACGAGTCTGATAAAGAAATGACACCAGCCTTCAGATGCACAGAGTCCTTTAGTCCCAGCACGTCCAAAACTGGTTCTAGTTTACGTTTCAACGTCTCCTGGTTTCGCTTGGTCATCAGAGAATATGTCAGCTCCTGGCCTCTGACTTCAAGATAAACTTATTCCAGGAAGGAATAAACAAAGTTTTTGAGCTTACACTCGTTCAAAGTGGACCCATAACAACATGTTATCAGTCCCAGCTGGATGACGAGTCCTTAGCGTGTGACTGGTGGTCATTCAGCTCTTTGGAAAAGTTCACATCTCTTTGAAGTTCCCAGAAACTCTGGAACCTTCTCGTTCCTTCCAAACTCTTGCAGACTCTTGCAGACTCTCTCGTTCCAGCCACAGCTTAGAACTTAAAGCAGGATCAAAGAGAGGAGTGAGCTTGTGTTATCGCGACCCAAGGTTACAGCCAGAGCAGAGGGAGATTTGTTTAGGAAAAGACAGAGAAGCTGGAGCCTTGTTCATGAAAAACAACGGATTAACCTGTCTTCTGACTCTCTAAACAAAACCGTCTGGTCTATGTGACCCGAGATTTCAACTTTAACACAGCAGTGAACACAGTTTAAACTCTTACAGAATAACACAGCTTAAAAGCACACATCATGAAAATGACAAAAGTTATTCTTTTGATCACATTAGAATAAAATCAAAGATAGAAATAGTCTCTTTTGGTGACTATATTTATCAGATTACAGCTAAATGAATGATCTTGTAGTAAATGTCTTGCTTTACTGAGAGGTCAGTAAAGGTCATCTCTGGACAGTTCAAAAACCTTAGTTTGACCCTGGGTAGGTCCACTACATCTACATGAACCACGTGACCGCCTGTCCGCGAGTTCAAAGAGTGTCGGAACTCTCTCTCTCTAGGGCTCTGATAACAAATGCCCCAAAGTAAAAAGGTTTTAGTAAAAAAATTATTCCAGCTGCACAGCATCCATTACCAGAGTAAATAATCTGAAAAAAGCTATTTACATCCAGAGGAATTAAAGTTTTCAAACACAATAACTCATGATGACACAAATTTTATTTTCTTGTTCTTTTTTCTTGTTTTCATTTTGCTTTGACTAAATTCTAAAACACTTTGGTCAACTTTAGTTCTTTTATGTGTTACAGTATATAAATACACTGACATTGAATAACCAGAGGAAGTTTGTGATTTAGAAAATGATTCTTATACTTTCTCTAATGTGTTCACCTGTGCAGGTGTCAAGGATACATTAAAGCCAGGATGAAGTCAGAGGAGAAGAGGACTCGCTTCCACAGTGGTCACGGTACTGAATGGAAAGGTTTTATCTTGTGTTTGAATATTCTTTTATCCTAAAAGTATTTCAGGAATTAACAAAAGCGGTCGCTGACAGAGGAAGATGCAGAATGTGACAGGTGCTATCGCTCCTATATTTTAAACTAGTAGATCCCAGTCCTGCTCCTCGAAGAACACTGCTCTGTATAAAAAAAAGCTTTTAAGCTCAATCATCCAGATATATAACAACAAAAAAAGGTTCAATCTTGTCATCTGGACCAATTTCCATAAGTGAGAAACGTTTCGCCCCCCACACAGAGGACTTCCTTAGTCTACACCACATATGTCAAAGTCAAGGTCCGCGGGCCACATCCGGCCCGCAAATTAATTATTTATGGCCCCCTGGATTATATTAAATTACTATTAGAAACGGCCCGCTGGCCACAGCTGCCCGGTGGTGTTTTGCATGCACCAACACTACATTCCCCACAATGCAACGGTAGTAGGGAGGGGGCCGATCCGGAGTTGTGTCTCATGAACCCAGAGTAATAAGACCCGCCTCACGTCACATTCAGGAAATCCATTTCATAGTTTGCAGCCAGCTACAATGTGCGGACTGAGTGAGTAGCACTTTAGCTAACAGCTAGCCAACTTTTCATCGTAACATGTCCGCTGTGTGGAAGTATTTTACACTAAACACCACAAGACAGCAACGTGCAATGTCTGCAGAACCATAGCGCCACATTAAACCACAGTCAAGTTAGTTTTACGTTGGACATTCGAGCTCTGGGCTTCAGCAGGACGCCACTCTCGCTGAACTGAAACAGGGAGACCGACCGCGGTCAGCTGCGTCCAGTCCAACATGGTGTCTGACCGTCTCGTAGGAGGGACAGGCTGAGAGCGGCTGACCGAAATCAGAGCGCCCGCCCCGGATTGAACAAGAAAAACACCCCGCTGAAGCCACGGAGCTCAAATGTTCACCGAGAATTTGCTCAACTTCATCATAATTAATGACCAACAGCTATAATCAGCTGTAGAAAATGAAGGATTTCACAGCTTGATACTTGCAGCCAACAGTAAACAATCATAAAAAAGCATATTAATTAAAAATCACAAGAAAACTGTGTTAAAAAAACAAAACGAAACATAAACAGCTACATTATAAAGCAATGTAAAATACTAAAAGCAGGAACATGGCTGTGGAACATGTCAAATTAATCAAAAAGAAAACACTGAATGAAAAGAGTGCAGAAAGAAGAAAAAAAATCTTATATCACCCCCTTATAATTAACAGTCCGGCCCTTGGCTTGCAGCAAATTTGTTTTTTTGGCCCTCGGTGTATTTGACTTTAACATCCCTGGTCTACACCATGCCAACCTGATATGTACAGTATACTGTTATGTATGTTTTAGTTGTTTCTCTGCTTTGACACCCCTGATTTGATTGAGTGATGAATGAACTTTGGAGGAACTCAAAGAAATGCTGCAGAGCCAGGAAACAACTAAAGCACACAGGATAGTGGCGCTTGAGGAGCAGGATTGAAAACCACTGATTTAGACATAAAAAGTTGCAGCTTATATGAATCCAGTTCAATTCAGTTTGTTTCTAAAACACACAGTCACAACAGACGTTGTCTCAGGACACTGTACAAAAACATTCACATGCATTAAAGAAGCTCATTAGTAAAAGTGATCTATCTAAGGAAGCAGCAGGTTGTGTTGAATATTCACTTCATCCCAGTCTCCCATCCTGAGCAAGCACAGAGGAGACAGTGGAAAGGAAAAACTCCCTTTAAACAGGAAGAAACTTCCAGCAGAACCAGGCTCAGGACGAGTGGCCATCTGCTTTGATGGGCCGGGTTTGAGAGGACAAGATGGAGAAACAAACAGAATATCAGGTCCAGGTTTCTATAGAAAATGCAAAAAAAAAAAAACATGTTAAGATAGAAATAATTACAAATACAAACAGGAAGAGTTCAGCAAGACAGCAGCAGAGTGAGGACATGTGGACAGTTTGTCCTCCAACAGTTTAAAGCCTCCAATAGACCTGAGCGTCCTACCTGGACGCCACTCTACGCGCGCATTCTGTGCGCACCCGTTCGCTGTTATAGCTCTTTTTAAAAAAAAATTTAAATGCTCGCGTTTTCGCTCCAAATCCTTGTTGTCATGTGAGCAGAGCTGCAGCTGTCCCCTCTGCACCTGCACGCAGAGGGACAAACTGAGGTCGCTGATTGGTCACTTGCTGACACGCCTACTGAAATGATTGACAGCTCGTCAGCTCAACTCTAGAACATGAGCAGCCCGCTGCCGTGTTCTGTTGCGGTGTTCTGCTGCGGTGTTTCTACTTTATATGTTATAAAAAGTTCTCTCAGAAATAAAAATAATAACAGGGAGCGCTTTTCCTGCAGCCCACAGTCCACCAGGGAATATTTAAAGCCTCGCGCACCCAGGTAGGACCTGAATTCATTCATTTCAGTCATCGAGTGAACGGAGGAAGAAGCGATTACTTGACTTTTGGCAAAAAAACAAAAGAAAAGGCCCGATCAGCGATAAAGAAGGGGAATTTAATTCATTTGTGTAACATACAAAACAGTCTGGCGCCGGGGAAGTTTATGGTCAGACACCGCTCAAGCGTACGCGGTCGTAAAAAAAGAGCTTTGCGCGTTTGTGCCCGAGGGGCTACGCGGGGGCTACGCTTTTGCCACAGCGTACGTACGTCGTACAGAGGCATATACGGAGTACGTGCAGCTCTATGGGGCTTAAGCCGCCCTAAGATTTATCAAAAAGGAAAGTCTTAAGCCTGATCTTAAATCTGGACAATGTGTCAGCCTCACAGACAGAAACTGGAAGTTGGTTCCACAGGAGAGGAGCCTGAGAACTGAAAGCTCTGCCTCCCATTCTGCTTTTGGAAACTCTTGGAACCACAAGTAAAATAATATATTTTTTGTACAATTCAATAAATATTTAAACAAGCAAACAGCCTAATCCAATCTATATAAACTTATGTGTTGTTACTCTAGCGCAGGTGTGTCAAACCTGTTACAATGTGCTTATTTCTGCGAGGTGTTTTTTTTAATATTATAATTTTTTTTCTCAGGCAAGAAGAAAGATTTTAATAGGAATTTTTTCACCTCCATTTTCCTAATGTGTCTAGTAATTTCATTACTTCTTGTCTGTCTAAGCAGATCTCACTTGTAAATGAGTCTTCGAGGCTCACTGTGACTTATCTGTCTAAATAAAGGTTGAATGAAAACAATTAAATCTTTGTCAAT
The DNA here is from genome assembly GCA_038048925.1 of Garcialebias charrua. Classification (NCBI taxonomy): domain Eukaryota; kingdom Metazoa; phylum Chordata; class Actinopteri; order Cyprinodontiformes; family Rivulidae; genus Garcialebias; species Garcialebias charrua. The sequence goes on from JBBPBX010035047.1 coordinate 16,832, forward strand.
GGATCAATCTCAGTTAATTTTAGTCAAAATGTAAATTAAATCTCCCTATAATGTAAGATATCATGTATACATATATAAACAAACAAACTATATATTCCCAATTACATTTAAAGTAGATTATTATTAAAGTTTAAAACATGTTTCGTCAACATTGACATGCAGGGATACGGAAATAAATTTTTTGAAAGTATCTATTTATTTGTCTTATGGATTTACAAGTTAATTAATTAAAAACACTCACTTGGACCACTGTGTTACACATGAGCTTCTCTTCTGAATCTGTCAGCCTTTAAAAAGACAAAAGAAAAGGAAAAGACATTTAACTGTACACCTAATACTGGACTTTGACCAAACATGCTCTGCCAGTCCAGAATTACAGTGTTCACCAAATTACGGGGCTGCATTTACAGATGCTGGTGAGTTATTGATCCTCTCATCGGGAAGACGTGTCCTTCTCAGGGAACAACACGCTGCTCTGTGTCCAACAGCAACAATTGGTATCTTTTAG
>JBBPBX010035047.1:21231-32271 GCA_038048925.1 Garcialebias charrua
TCAGGAAGTGCAAATTGCCAAATCTTTCATGCAAGTTTGTTTGCTGTGTCAGCTCCTAGGGAGCAGCTGAAATAAACGTGTCTACTTTTACTGATGTATTTTAACTACATGGAGATTTTCTAAACCTTTGTTAGGCTACAAACCTTGAGCCAAACACCTGACAGTTTGCTGCTGCGTGTCTCTTTCATTTCAGTCCCATTCTCAGGGATAAAGACCTATGTGGATCCAGACACGTATGAAGATCCCACGCTGGCTGTGGAAGAATTTGCCAAAGAAATCGACCCATCGTACATCTGCATTGACAGAGTGATCGGTGCAGGTAGGATCACTGTAAATCTTTCTCCTGATAGTGGAAGGCTGTTAAGTGTACATTAATAATATAGGTTATATTTCTATAAAATGACATTAAATCAGTTGGTATAACTGCCTTACCGATAACTATGGGGCTCTTTTAATAAAGACATTTTATGTTGAGAACATTGTTTAAAAAAAAAAACAAGTTTAGATTTTAATTGCCTTTGTTAGAAGTTACGGTAATTTCAAAGGAATCTACAGATTTCTAGCTAAGCAAAACTGCTAACCCTAATCAAGAGGATTTATTAAGAACATGTGTTTTTTTTTCTCCTTTAAAATGTATTTATTTATAAAATTTGTTCATTAAAAAAACACAATACAAAACAATCCCATAAACGATAACGTACAAAAAAAAAAAAGTAGCAGAAAGAAGAAAAAATCTTATTATATTTGCCCCTTTTTTCAAAAAATCAGTTCAAACAATAATAATCTTCCAGTAACAGAACAAAATGAATAATTCTTTCTAATTTTCTTAAAAATCTTAATGCTATGGGGTAGATACAGGATATTTGTAGGTTTTCTGTCACAACATCTTCATCTAGTGGAGGGAACATGCAGTTACATGTTTTCAGCATGTACATTTTAATGTTTGTTTTAAGGACATTTCTACTTTACCATGAACAAAAAGCTGTATACAGTATATGTTATAAGATGCATTTATGACAGAGGAACAATCATGTTTACCGTTGTAGACATTTATTCTTTAGTTTTGTTGTGTTTTTTTTGCAGGTGAATTTGGAGAAGTCTGCAGCGGTCGCTTACGTATACCTGGAAGGAAAGACATTGCTGTGGCTATAAAGACTCTTAAAGGAGGCTACATTGATCAGCAGAGGCGAGAATTTTTGCGTGAGGCCTCGATCATCGGACAGTTCAACAACTCAAACATCATCAGGTTGGAGGGAGTAGTCACCAAGAGTAAGCTCTTCATTTGTCTCTCCGAGGGAAGGATTGGGCGTCTACAAGTGTTTTACAGCAGTTTCGTTTCTTTCCTGTAGCTCTAAGAAACTATTTGGCAAATATAGTTTAACAAAACTCACCAACACAGAATGTTACAAAAGCAGAATTTTCATTTTTCTCAAAGTTTGACCAAAATAGCGATAACTTTGTCAATTCTTCACATGAAATGATTGATGTCTACACATGTAAAGAGCTGGGTTAAATGCTTTCCTTCAAGAAATTTCCTGCCTTCTTTGAATCTGCTTTCTGTTGTGTTCCGTTGGTTAACTTAGATTATTTTCCACTACTGTGTTTGTGTTTTGCACTTCATGACCACTATAGTTATATTTCTGTCACCTAAATCCAATATTTTGTCCATTTCCTCAGGCCGACCAGTGATGATAGTCGTGGAGTACATGGAAAATGGTGCGCTCGACTCATTCCTCCGGGTAAGGATAAAGGTGCAAACATACACAACTTACATGACAAACTTGACTTCTTCACATCGTATCAGCCGTCTTTTCTTCTGCTGACATCTCCAGGCACGTGATGGTCAGTTCACGGTGCTCCAACTGATTGGCATGCTGCGTGGCATCGTAGTGGGCATGACTTACCTTTCAGATATGGGTTACGTTCACCGAGACCTGGCTGCTCGGAACATTTTAGTGGATGAGAACTTGATCTGTAGGGTGTCTGATTTTGGCATGTCCCGAGTTCTGGAGGATGACTCTGATGCATCTTACACAACCACGGTGAGTATTGGTGTACAGATGAAACAAACATGAACTTTATTTTGTGTCACTTTATTGTTCATTCCATTTCAATCTTTCCATTCTGTCTTCCCCTGTCTGTGCTGGTATACCCAAAGGTACTGGGGCCACTCCTCTTTATCATCTACCTTTATCCTCTAGTCATATTTTTAATACATTTGGTATTAATTATCATTGATATGCAGAAGATACCCAACTCTACTTGTCTACCAATCAATTCTACCCTTCAACCTTCCATCCTCAGTGCTTGTCTAAGAGAGCTCACTAGTGGTTTGCTAACCATTTTTAAACTAAACACTACAGTGATACAACAGAACTCATCCTTGACAGAAAGTACCAAAAAAAACTCTTTCGAAATCTGAACAATTTCTCCTCCCTCTTAACAACTCATTGCTTCCCCACTCCCATCTGGTCAAGTCTTATTATTATTATTATTACTTATTTGTGGTAGGGAGGAAAGATACCGATACGCTGGACGGCACCAGAGGCTATTGCTTACGGAAAGTTTTCCTCAGCTAGTGATGTTTGGAGCTACGGCATCGTCATGTGGGAGGTGATGTCATATGGTGAAAGGCCCTACTGGGAAATGTCCAATCAGGATGTAAGTTTTGATTCTATTAAAATAAAAAATATAATTAAAGCAGCTTTCCTTGAAGGAATGCATATTCCCCACCACCCTGCATGTTAATGTCTAAAGGTTTACACTGGGTATGGAATGGCAGTGACTGTATCAGAACCATAGAACCATCTAGTTGTGGCAACCATTGTGAACTGGGTAGAGTTTAAAAGTTATTCAGTCGTAAATTTATATCTAATACAGGTAATCCTCAACTTACGACGGAGTTCCGTTCCTACGCTGCGTCGTAAAGCGAATTTTGACGTAAGTCGGAACATACGTACATACTAAAATAAATAATAATAATAAATGTACAGTAATGTACAGTTACCAAGCACTTAGCCTATCCTATCACAGTTATTAAAGTCGAAGGAGCAAGTTGAATCGTCTCCCTCCTCCCTAGCAGGCTCCATTCACATAAAGGGAGCTAGCTGGCTAACTGGCTTGCTGTACGGGGCCTACCTCCGTCCGTCCATCCATCCAATATTTGTTTACGACGTAAAACCGCAGTCAGCTTGGTCCATCTGCCCTATTCCGTTGTAAAACCGCCGTCAACCTCTGTCCAGAGCGTTTAATCTCCGCCTGTACTGTACTGGTTCTGTTGTGAAGCTCCGTCCAGAGCGGGTCTTTATGTGTTTTTCCGCTGTTTCTGCCGTCAAGCTACTGCTTCTGCCGTCAAAACCGGAAGGAACTCGGAACTCGGCTTTCAAAAAAAAAAATTCAATATATATATTTTTTTAATTTATTATTTTTTTAAACGGAGTTGCGTGTCGTAACCGCGAAACGTCGTAACTCGAGGCCGTCGTAAGTCGAGGACGAGGCTACCTGTAATTAGTTTCTGAGAGTTGCATTAAGATCCATCTTGCTAACAAACAGACACACACACACACACACACACACACACACAAAGACAGCCTCAAGCATGACTGTCCACCATTATGGCAGCATAGATAGAAATTATGTCATGTTTTGTCTGTTCAACAAAAAAAATTGACTTGTAAAAAAAATACTCTTACTGATTGCGATGTTTTACTTTGAACACTTTTTTTCTCTGATGTTCTTCTCAGGTTATTTTATCAATTGAAGAAGGCTACCGGCTACCTTCACCTGTCTGCTGCCCAGCGATCCTGCACCAGCTGATGCTGCATTGCTGGCAGAAGGAGGGGGGCCAACGGCCACACTTTAATGACATTCTCTCCTCTCTCGACAAACTCATAATAAATCCCAGCAGTATACTAACTCTTGTCAATGATGCTATGAGGTACACCACTGTATAAAAATAATAACTTTGAGATGATACAGAGTAATCAGAAAAAGTTGAAATACCGCACTCCTTTATTTACACCAGTAAATGCTTATCAAATTTATGACAATAAAAACTAGAGAAACTGCGTTTTTACAAAGTGCAATGTGCACACTGAAGCTTGAATGATTGCTGACATTTGTTAGACACTGAAACAGAGTTGTTAAAGCTGAAAGAAGCAGAACATTAGCTAAAAGAAACAACACTTTAGCTGACAACTGCTAAAAGCAAAAGTTTGGCTAAAAGCCAAACTCCTTAAAAGGCTAGCTTAAACCTAAACTAGAAAAAGGCTAGCAAAATATAAGGGCTAGCTAAAACTTAAAAGTTGCAAAAAGCCAGTGCTGGGCAGCGCTAATCCAAAAATTAGTTCCGCTATTTCTAAAGCACTTATTAATTTATTTAGGTCCGCAATTTCAAAAGCGCTTATGTATTACCAATGCTAGCGGAAGCTAATGCTAACACGCTAACCGCCATTTTGAACAGGGAAAATGGCAAACTACTTTTTTTAATCCAGCAGATTTGACCATTTCGTGAACCGGTTAGCTCAGAAAAACCTTGTGCTATAAAGTCAGCAAAGAAATATTTTTTTTCTCAGCAAAGAAATAATTGTTTTTACCATGTTTTCTTGGAAAGTCCTTAGCTTCTGTGGCCGTCGCGGCCGCCATTTTGAACAGGACAAATGGCGAACTACTTTTTTTAATCCAGCAGATTTGACCATTTCGTGAACCGAAAGTCCTTAGCTTCTGTGGCCGCCGCCATTTTGAACAGGGCAAATGGCGAATTACTTTTTTTAATCCAGATGCGTCACGTAGGCCGCTAAGAAACATCCATAAGTTCACCCTCCATGTTAAAAACTCTTCGTCTGACTCTTCGAAAACAAGCAAAAGGCTGCAGTGTAACACACTGGCTGCTAACTGCGCTCTCTCTAGCCAAGAGACTGAGGGGGGCGCTTTTTTGTCACGGACCACATCCGGCGCTGACAGGATATGGTCTGTTAGCAGTCTTCCGGTTGATTTAAGAGCCCGTAAATAAGTTTTTTCGTTTTTACTGATAGATAATTAGTTATTAGCGGTATTGCATTTTAAATAAAAATAGCGCAAATCCGCTTATGAATTATAAAAGTTAGTCAATCCGCTATAAAGCTAACAAATTGTTTAGGTCCGCTATAAACGGATTAGCGCTTTAGCGCTCCCTAGCGGTCTGGCGCCCACCTTTGCAAAAAGCTAAGGCTGAATGTATCAAAAGCAAGTTTAAAATTTCTCAAGTTTCAATGAGAAGAAGTCTGAAGTCTTATTTCCTCCCAACGACAAAATCATCAACCACTGCATCGACACTTTCGCTCAAGCCCTGTTAGAGAAACAAAGGGTCACTAATCTGGGAGTGATAATGGATCCTTCCATTAAACTTAACAGTCATGTAAACATGATTGTTAAATCCTGTTTTTTCCAGATGAGACGGCTGTCTAAAGGCTGGTCTATACTTCTTGTCGCACGTCTTTTACCCCTCGTTGAGTGAAAAAAGTTGCACAACTTCCGTCTGCACTCCCGCTGCGATCCCTCGGTGACAGCTCGTCTTTTACATGGTCCCCAGTCAGAACTCCGAGATGCGGACGATGCGGCTCGGAGCGTGTGATTGGTTCAAAGTTTGTGGGCGGTTTTTTTTTGCGCCTTTTGTTGCTGTGTGTGCTCGTTTTGTGACGTGAGGTGCGACTTAAAGGGGTGCGCGACTTATATATGGATTTTTTTTCACTTTATTGGGCATAATTGGACTGGTGCGACTTATAGGCCGGTGCGACTTATAGGGCGGAAAATACGGTATTTTGTTTCTATATTTTGATTTTACGTTATGTTATGTGTTGCTTTTTTTTACACAGTACTTTGCCTGTTGGTTTCTGTACAGCACTTTGGTTGGCCCTGTCACTATTTAAAGTGCTTTATAAATAAAATGGTATGGTAAAAGCTTATAGCTAGAGGCTAAAAGTAGCAGCACAGATACCTAAAAAGTAAAAGTAGTAGAAGTAGACAAAACGGAGCCTGCATGCAACAACACCATTTTTAAAAAAGTTTAAGGCTCTCAGCCTATTTTTACAGAGAAAAAAATGTGTAGGATGCAACACTGTAAAATTGTACGACACTTGAAAAAAGGAAACTATTAAAGATTTTATTAATCCTAATAATTTTTATTATAAACATATCAGATAAATTTTAGTTTAGGTATACCACTACACATTTCTACATCAGTTAACGTTCTGTTTGTCATCTCAGTTTTACCGACTCCCCAGAGGACATGCCAGACTACCCCCTGTTCATCTCCATCGGGGACTGGCTCGACTCCATCAAAATGTGCCAGTATAAGAGCAACTTCCTGGCAGCAGGATACACTACGCTGGATTCTATTTCCACCATGAGTATAGAGTAAGTAGCCAAATTGTTGAGTTTAAAAAGGAGCCCATTTGGTTTGAGCAATATGTTTTAGAAAACGTGGAGCAGAGACGCAGTTACAATTTATATTGTTTAAAATCACCCTTGCTAATAAATTTGTAGTAAAAAAAAAATTAAATGATTAAAATGGCTCTGTTTTGTTTTTATAGCCTTCCCCCAAAAGGCAAGGGAGGGCGATGATGTATTTGCCCATGTCTGTGTGTCTTTCTGTGTTGGCAAAATATCCCCACTTGATGGATTTTATGGAAATTTTCTAAAAATACATAATGAATGTACTTTGTACATACAAGATGTTACCTTTTGGAGCCAATCTAATTTATGATGACTATCACAAAAAATAAAAAAATAAAATAAAAAGTGCTCCTAATTTGTCAGATTTGTATAATTTCTTCAAATTATGTGTGGTAGTAGATGAGAGCCACACAGACTCTGAGGGTTACTCAAATCTTTGCTTAAAGCTTTAGCATTTACTGTTTGAGTAGACTCTGTCTGTCTTTGAAACACCGGATGTTTACTAAAGTTTTCAAAAAGCCGGATGATTACCGAAGTTTTCAAAAAGTTAATAATTGATGTCTGTCTATGATTTTCCAGAGCCAATCCAATTCAAGGTGCTGCAGCTAATCAACAGCAATCAACACAAAAATAGCTAAAACAGTCAGTTTTACAGATCGTAAGCTAAAGTTTGGTGTGGCTGTATTTGGATATTTCTCTTAACAAACATGTTGATCTGAAATGCATTCTGAATTGCAATCCGTCAAAGAAAGCCAAGGGTGTAATTTAAAATGTTTTGATCCATTACTATTAAAAAATGTCATTAAAGGTGGTGTGACAGGATTTTTGAACTTTGCATAAATTGGCACAACATATACATCTTTTATCATTCAACTATGTTCGTTGTTGCAAACAAAATGATAATTTAATGAAAATTTGTTTAAAACGTGAGTTTATAATTCGCGCTGTGTTTCTTCACAGGACATCCGGGTACTTCCGCTTGTTAATTTTGTGACGTCATTGCAGGAAGTTTAGTCTGCATATAGAACGCAGATTCAATTTCTGCACGTTCGCCTATTTTTTTTGTATAACTTGAAAAATGCCGTTACGTTGGGTCGCATTTGGGTGTTCTAATATCATCAGTGAACAAGTGAGCCTTTTCACTTTCCCAAAAGATGAAGAAATTTGTCAAAAAATGGACAAAACAAACAAAGCTGCCCCCCTCGCTCCACCTGAACGGTAAGGCAGAACCTGCTGTTTCTTGTTCAACCCCCTGAACTAACTTCGGCTTCCCAAACTGAAGACAAATCGCTAAAATCTAAACTTAGATTGCTAAATTTGTCGGTTTCTATATTGTGCGCTATTGTTATGTAAAAGCGGCGTTCTAGGAGACATTCCTGCGATGACGTCACAAAATTAGCAAACGGAAGTACCCGGATGTCCCGTGAAGAAACGTCGCGAATTTTAAACTCATGTTTTAAACAAATTTTCATTAAATTATCATTTTGTTTGCAACAACTAACATAGTTGAATGATAAAATATATGTTTTACCAATTTATGCAAAGTTCAAAAATCATGTCAGCCCACCTTTAACTTTATTGGCTTTACTGGTTGGATCACCTAGAGCTATTTTAAATTCAAACTTTTATTGTAAAAGTTAATCAACGTTCTATATTACACAATTTATCTGGCACAGTATTTTGTTGTTGCTTTCTGTTTTCAGTTTTTACAATTAGCTTTTTTACCAGGTGAAATTGACATTAGGTGAAATTGACATTATGTCATTCCAACTTTCCAACTGGATTTTTTCCCCTTGAATATATTTGTTTAATGCTCTTTTTCCCCAGCTGAATAAATCTTGGTCTCTTTTCCAGCGACATCAAACGCATTGGTGTGTGTTTGATTGGCCACCAGAGGCGGATCATAAGCAGCATTCAATCCCTTCGACTGCAGCTCCATCACATCCAGCAGAGCGGCTTTCAAGTTTGAGACCGATTCACACAAAGTCAGACTGTCTAACAAGGTCGAGTCAGGTCCTCTGGACGGGTTCTTTGTTTAAACGTTTTGTCTTTTATCGAAAATACTTCTTCAGTATGAGGAGCTGAGGATCATTCAGTTTACAGGTAACAGCCAAAACTAAATGTTTGCATGCAAAAGGAGGACCATCAGCCTAATAATCAATCGTTAGTGCCCTAATGGCCACTTGCTATTCACAGAGGGCTGAGTGATACTCGCAATAATAGCATTGCAAGAGGGGGACATTTGGGCACAAAGTTGTGCGGGTTCTTTTCACAAAGATGTCTTCCTTCACTCCTCTCTCGAACCAGAGTTTGTCTCTATCAAGGATGTGAACATCTTCATCCCTGACAGAGTGACCTCTGACCTGGAGATGAGTGTAGACCGCAGAGCCCTGGCCTGGTGATGTTAATCTTCTGTGCTGGTCCATCCTTTTGGCCAGGGGTGGTTTAGTTTCCCTGATGTAGAACTGATCACAGCCCTCCTGGCACTGGACAGTACCGGGGTATGTACTATATTACCTCCTGGCACTGGACAGTACCGGGGTATATACAATATTACTCTGTGTCAGGGGACTGGATCTTTGGGATGGACCAGTCTTTGCCGTAATGTATTTTGGGGTTTAAAAGCCACTGGGACATCATGTTTAGAAAATAAACGTCTCAATGTCTCTGAAACATCCTGCAACATATGAATGACCACTGGTCTGGGTCTGGAGTCCTTCTTTTCACTCGATGGCTGGCTGGAGTCCTGTTTGGGTTTCTTATGTGCTTTCAGGAAGGCCCAGTTAGAATATCCACATTGCTCTAGGGCCTGTCTTACGTGGGATTTCTCCATCAGGTTCAGAGGACCGGACTCAACCTTGTTAGGTTTAGGTACCTGGATTATCGAGCATGGATCAGGACAAAGTCCGACAGTGTTCACACACTGAGCAGGAGCTCCTCGGCATAATCATCCAACTAACTGCACAAACACCAGACTGTTGGGTGTTACCAGCTATAGAGTGATCCTGTTACTGGACCTCATGCAGTCTAATCAACATGCACTTATCATCTCATGTATCATCCGACGGGTAGCCTCCACAACAACCAACCTCTGTCAGCATCAGGACAAAGTCCGACAGTGTTCACACACTGAGCAGGAGCTCCTCGGCATAATCATCCAACTAACTGCACAAACACCAGACTGTTGGGTGTTACCAGCTATAGAGTGATCCTGTTACTGGACCTCATGCAGTCTAATCAACATGCACTTATCATCTCATGTATCATCCGACGGGTAGCCTCCACAACAACCAACCTCTGTCAGCATCGGCCAAACGCCGTCTTTTATCATCTCAGCAGAAACTTGCATTCACTTGACTTTAGGAGTTTATCTCTGCTATCGATGAAGTTTTCACCAATACCTCTTTCCAAATGACAATCCAATGGTTTCCATTGACTCTGACAGGTTTAGTCTGTTACCTCAAGACAAAGGAAGATGGTGAGGGAGTTATGTGGTGGCGCATGAGATATCATGCAGTTTTAATATTTCATGCTGATTTGTCAAACAATTTGCCAAATATTATGAATAAAAATGATCAATCTAATCATGTTTTTGATCTGAAGACCAGTGAATGTCAATTTTCTTTGTTTTTTAGAGAAATGTATGTTGTCTAATAATAATACAGTATGTCCTGTACAAAAAGTCTTGTGGAAGTTGTATGTTTTATTCATTAAGTTTGTTCCTTAATAAACAACTATATTTTAAAACTTAGTTTTATTCCTCCTAATGTTTAACTACCTTAGGTCTTCAGTTTTTTTTTCTTTTTTCTTTATAGCAGATTGCTTATTTCTCATTTACAGTGCACCAGTATGCATGCCTCTTTCTTAAATATACACAAAATAAAGTAAATTTAATAGTCAAGAGACTGCATTTTCAGACCATGAAGTGTTACCAGATGAGTTACATGTGAAAGGTCATGGATAAAAGGTAAACGGCCTCAATGAATGCAGAATACTGTATGTGCTAAGTGTTCATAGAATTAATGCAAAGTTTTATTTTATTTCATTATTTATTTATTTATTTCCAAGTTTGCAAATACTCTTGCAAAAAATGCTAGTTGTTTTTTTGAAGTGCTGTGCATTTTATGCTTGTCTTTATGGCAACTATCCACTAAAAAAGAAATGAGGCGTGCCCTGACCAACTACAGCTCCACGTGTTTTTAAACTTTTCAACTCTGCCTTCAAGCACAAATCAACTTTTAATTCATGACAATGTGGAAATCTTGGAATTTTGAATTAAACATTAATATTTCAGTGGCACGGAGGCGCATTTGGTGGAGCGGGCCTGGGGCTTTTCGAGTTTGCATGTTCTCTCTGTGCATGCGTGGGTTTTCTCCAGGTACTCCAGTTTCCTCCCACAGACCAAAAACATGCATGCTAGACTGATTGGCAACTCTAAATTGTCCTAGGCAAAAGTGAGAGAGGGAATGGTTGTCTCGTTTGTCTCTATGTGGCCCTGTGATGGACTGGAGACCTGTCCAGGGTGTCCCCCACCTCTCGCACAGTGACTGCTGGACATGGGCACCAGTGACCCCCGTGACCCAAAAACGAAGAAGCAGGTAAATATAA
>JBBPBX010035048.1:0-10518 GCA_038048925.1 Garcialebias charrua
TGCCTGTGCTCACTTCCAATGATGCATTTAGACAGTAAGGGTTTGGATTAGAGTTGGGGTGGAGGGGAAACAGGCATTATGCCAGCCTTTGCTCCTTCTCTTTCCTTTTTTTATTGCACTTTACAACAACACACATCAATAGCACATCTGGGGGCGGGGGTATGTGTGTCGGGGTCTTGTGTTTTTTTTTCTCTTGTTACCCCCTGGTTCCCTGGCTGCCATTCCGGGGGTGGGGTCCGGTGGAAGGGCAGGCTGTCGGGTGTTGTCCTGGACTATGGGGGGGTTCGGGGCCTGGGTGTTTGCTGTGGGCGGGGCTGGGGCTGTGCTCTCCCTGGGGCTGTTTGGACTTGGGTGTCCTGTCCTGTCGGCTGGGCGCAGGTTGGGCCGGATCTTGGATGTTTACTCCTCTCCGCCCCAGAATGAATGGGCCTACCTCTTGGATTTGGGCGTGGGCTGCCCCATGTTGTGGGCAGGTACATGTCTTGGATCTGGGGGGTATAGAGTGCGTATCGGGAGTATGAATGGAATGTGTCGTTATTGTATGTCTTTGAGTGAGTGAGGATGAGGATGAGGGTGGGTCGGTGTGATTGTGTCTGTGTATGAATGACTATTTGTCAGGCCGGGACTTATGCCTCTTTTCCACCGCTCGGCTCGGCTCGGGTTGGATCGGCTCAGGTCGGCTCAGTTCGGGTCGGGTCACATCTATGTTCTGTTTCCACAGCTTTTTTGTACCCCTTCTGTGGGCGGGGTCCAGAATCCTACTCGTCTTACCACATGGTGGCAGTAGTGTTCCCTCAAGCTATTTACTACAGTACTAGCCACCACTAGAAGAAGAACACAATAAAGGCTTTGACAGAATGTTGTGAAAGAGATGTCATGCTATAATGAGTACCTCATGAGCTGTAATCTTTAAACCCAATTCATAATCCTACCTTGTTGCCTTCTTTAAACCCATGTATTTTCCAATTTAGTATTTTTACAATAAAGATGTATTAAAGCATATTTTATTATTTAGTTATGCACAAGGTGCTTGATAAAGTTGCAAAACCATATTTATCTGAGCTGCTTCAACCTTCCTGCCCTCCCCGATCTCAGATCAGCTGAGCAGTTGCTGCTGACAGTCCTCAAAACTTTTTAAATCTTATTTAAAAACACACATTTATTCCTTGGCTTTTAACACGTGATCTTATCTTTTATGGCATGTTAACACACCTGCAGTAAGACTGGTATATGTATTTATTTTTGTATGCTTTTTATAGTTTTTAATTAACTTGTCTTTTATGTTATTGTACAGCACTTTGGTTGACCCTGTGGTTTTTAAAATGTGCTTTATAAATAAAGTTGATTTAAAACATCACACTGTGATCTTTGAAACTGCCAGAGTTTCCCTGGTAAAGTTGCTGCTGGGTGGTAGATGGTAGATGGATGGTCTGTGAATTCTTTAACTTTAAACTGTCCAAAGGACTTTGGCCACTTTTAATTTTTGACTTTTTTTGTATGACTTCATCCTAGAACCAAATAATTTATAACGTAATAACAGTTGAGCAGATTCTAATAATCTTTATCTTATGATTCTTTAAAGGTCAAATGCAAATGGAAAGTTCTCTTAACTTCCAGTATGGATTTAAACACAATACACACTTCACATTATAAAATAAGTTTAGGAAATTGAATGTTCGAGGACACCACTTAAGAAAATATAACGTTTAATAGGAAAAGTTTGAAGTGACAAACAGAAGTAACAAATTTCCATCTGGTGTCTCACGTCTTCCTCCAGAAGATGACACAGGTTGTTGAATTCTGGCGATTTTCTTCTGTTGACTGTAAAAGAAAAATGTGATTAATTTAGTCCAGAAACTGTTTTTTTTTTTTTTAAACAACACAGTGTGATCACAACATGTTCATATACTAAATGTATCCTGTTGGAGTTATTTGAAATAAAATTCAATGTTTTATAGACATAAATGTGTCAAGCTACCTCCATTAATTTTCTCCCTTGTACTTTGTATCACATATTATCAATTCTATCAAAAACCACATAGCTGATATTTTTCAAAAAAATCTAGTGTGATCACAACATGTTCATATACTAAATGTATCCTGTTGGAGTTATTTGAAATAAAATTCAATGTTTTATAGACATAAATGTGTCAAGCTACCTCCATTAATTTTCTCCCTTGTACTTTGTATCACATATTATCAATTCTATCAAAAACCACATAGCTGATATTTTTCAAAAAAATCTAGTGTGATCACAACATGTTCATATACTAAATGTATCCTGTTGGAGTTATTTGAAATAAAATTCAATGTTTTATAGACATAAATGTGTCAAGCTACCTCCATTAATTTTCTCCCTTGTACTTTGTATCACATATTATCAATTCTATCAAAAACCACATAGCTGATATTTTTCAAAAAAATCTAGTGTGATCACAACATGTTCATATACTAAATGTATCCTGTTGGAGTTATTTGAAATAAAATTCAATGTTTTATAGACATAAATGTGTCAAGCTACCTCCATTAATTTTCTCCCTTGTACTTTGTATCACATATTATCAATTCTATCAAAAACCACATAGCTGATATTTTTCAAAAAAATCTAGTGTGATCACAACATGTTCATATACTAAATGTATCCTGTTGGAGTTATTTGAAATAAAATTCGAATTTTTATAATTTATTTTCGTTGTGCAAGCACAGTTTTGGAAGAAGTCAAAGCGAAACTACTTTAAATGCAGCATATTTGACCACTACGTGACAATATTAAAGCGTGGTTAAGCTCAGGAGCCCTCGTACTATAAAGTCAGCTATGAAATATATTTTATATCTGTTCATTGAGCTACATTTAAAGACATAAAGCCGCCCGCGCGCCGCGTGTTGCTCGTGGCGAACCTGCTTTTTAAAATCCTGCAGTTTTGAGCAATACGTGATTTTATTAAGGACACGTTCAGCTGAAGACCCATCTTTGCTATAAATTTTAAAAATAATAATTGTTTTTACCGTGTTATTCATGTAAAGTCCTCCCGTGATCGCTTCCCTCACTTCCGTGAAAACTGCTCGAGTCTCCTCCTCCCTCCTTCCAGAGCGGGTGAGCTCGCCTCAGTACCCCTCTGAAACCAGCCCGAAAATCTCAAGAAATCTCGCGCGGCTTAGCACGGAATATCCGGTGGAAAAGGATGAAAGGGGGTCTCTGCGACGCACATATGACGTAACATCCGACCCGAGCCGACCGGTGGAAAAGGGGCATAAGACTGCCCCCTCTTTGATACAGCTGGGGCTGGCTGCTCGGTGTCGCGCTCCTGCCACGCGGCCCCCTAGTGGGGTGTGCCCTTGACTGCCGGCGCGCTTGGTGCCCTCAATGTTGGGGGCTGGGCGCTTGGGCATGTGTCGGCTCGGCCTGGTGGCTGCCTGGTGGGGCTCGGGTCCTCTGGTCCTGTTGGGCCTGGGCCTGAGGGGTGTGCGTCCTCGGTGCCCGGGCCTTGGTGCCTAGGCCTGGGGCTACGTCGGTGCAGCGGGTTCCGGCGGGGGCCTGTGAGTATGTTGCTGTTGGCCCTGGGTGTCATTGTGTGTAGTCGCTGGTGGGGCTCTTCCGGTTCTCCCCTACGGTCGGATCTGGGGGGTGGGTGAGTGGTTCGTCCTGTTTGGGTGGCCCTGGGGGCTCCGCGCTCGGGGTCCCTCTTGGGGTCTTGGGCTCTGGTCCCCCCTTTGTCTGCCTCGGGTCTTGGGGGTCGGGTCTCTGATGCTTCGCGGTCACTATTGAATGTTCTATTGGAGAAGCCTTATACACGTATGCATGGTCACAACCACACACAAATAGATGCAGGGATGTACCGTATATGAGGTATAGTATGTAGATATGTAGATGGGTATGACTGCATACGCATGTATATGTATGTATGTGTATATATGTAGGTACAGTATAGGTATATACAGGTGACCCCCGACCTACGACCCCATCGACCTGCGAACCACGGGACCTACGAACATATCATATTTAATAAAAATATGAAATTACTGTATTAAAAAAAAAAAAAAAATATTTTTTTTTTTTTTTGTGTTTAAATGTTCTTAATTTCATGTGTACATCACTTTGTTGCAGCTATGGTTGTTTTAAAGGCTTTATAAATAATAATTATGATAAAAAAGATCATTTCTGATCATTTTTGAGCAATCTTGGGCAACAGGAAGTAGGTCTTCAGTTTACACGGTCACAAATTAATGTAGAACACCGGACGGCGTTTTAGGTTCAGTCACTGGGGTCTCCGGTCACAAATTCATGTAGAACACCGGACGCCATTTTAGGCTAGCTGCCGGGAGCCGGCCCGAAGACTGGTGACCAGGATGGCTTCATATGGATTAATTACGAGCTGGAAACGTCTCTGTGAACTTTGTGGATGTCTAAGGCAGCAGCGGATTTATCGCAGATCGTGCCAGGCCGCCGCGGGAACACCTCCGGCCAGGCTCTGGCCTGGCTAGCTCCAGAAGCTAACACCGGACGCCATCTTAGGTCATAGTTACGGCTGCAGGCAGCCAGGTTTGGAAGACTGGTGACCAGGATGGCTTCATATTGGATTAATTACGAGCTGGAAACGTCTCTGTGAACTTTGTGGATGTCCCAGGCAGCTGCAGATTTATCGCCGATGGTGCCAGGCCGCCGCGAGAACACCTCCGGCCTGGCTAGCTCCAGAAGCTAACAAGGGAGCTAACACGGGACGCAGCAGCGGCTTTGACCACCTCCAAGTAAGAAATTATATTTTTATTTAATTTATATTTTTATTACTGTACTGTATTAATTAATTACACTGTGTTAGGTGTGTTAGGATAGGCGAAGTACGTACTGTACAGTACTTGGTACCACAAAAAAAAAAAAAAAAATACAGGACATCCCCGAGTGACGAGGGTACGGAAGGTCTGACCTGCGAACAGATCGACCTGCGAACCGTTCTTAGGTCCCAAACTCGTTCGTAA
Organism: Garcialebias charrua; assembly: GCA_038048925.1. NCBI lineage: Eukaryota > Metazoa > Chordata > Actinopteri > Cyprinodontiformes > Rivulidae > Garcialebias > Garcialebias charrua. Next base: position 4,975 of record JBBPBX010035048.1, read on the forward strand.
ATCGGGGGTTACCTGTATATTCATAGAAAACTACTGCAAAGCCATGAATATTCTAAGTCTTTACGTATATGTTTACTCGCTGTGTTCTGTCATGTTCTTTGCAGGTTTGCGGACAGCGGTCGGGTGTGTTTGCGTTGTGCTTTCTTTGTGTTTGTTCATTATATTTTGTGGTCATACTTTCCTTCTTTCCTTTCTTTCTATCCTATTAAAAAATGCATAATGGTGTGAAGAGGATGGCTGTAAGGTGAGAAGGGAGGCCATCTATAAAAGGGGAAAAAGAAAACATTACTGGAAATGGAGTCGCCTCCTTCACATAGTTTTCCTCCCAAACAGGAGCAGGAGTTACAGTCAGCCAGCACCAAAAATAAAATATCTGTCTGGCAAAAATACAGCAATAAATAAGTTTGCTATTGGTCTCAGAGCTAAACTGAATTGGTTTTATAAGCAAACTAACAAGTCATCACTTCCCAGTGTCAGGTAGTTTTCCTTGGCTGTCTCTGTTTCTTTTCTGTGTCTCTGGTGTTCTTCCAGCAGCAGTGCAGAAATAAACACGAGGATTGAAATAAAGAACATCTGAAGGAATTGTGAGGTTCAGAAAAGACGAGGATGGCTAAATAGAGCATGAAGGAGGGAGGTGGCTATGTATAAATTTGCACCAGTCAAACATTTATGCACTCAGATGTAAACTGTTTAACATGTTCCAGCATTGTGTGTATGTATAGAGGGAAGGGAGGGGGTAGAAGAGGAGCTGAAGTATCTCACTGGGTCACTCACCAAATCATGCATATCTCCACTTGTTTTACTTTTATCTGACTGCCCTACAACAGAGGTGGCTGTTTCTCTTAAAGCCATGTCACACTGAGCAGACCAAAAGCAACCAAGGAGTCATTTCCTCAGTCATGGATAAACCTGCTCAGGAGATAAGAGCAGTGGAGGAGTGACTCACCAGTTAAACCTGGGACACTGTGTTTGTGTGTGTGCTTTCTTTTCCCAGATACTAATAATAGCAGGTAATAAATAGAACACAGACTAAACTAAAATGCCATCATCACAGCTTGCCTGTTACAAATAATAATGAGACGCTGCTACAGTGGGAGCCGGAACCATGCATGGAATGACAGAAAACTGAAACGCAACATTTGGAAGAAAAGCTTACATCACATCTGTATGAATGCATGAAATAGCTTGTTGAAGGAAGAAAGCTAAATATAGGCTGTACGTGTATGTAACCACCGCTTATATAAGAAACACTGCTCAACTATGTTGTGCTCCAGTACAAAACTTACACAGTCCTATTTTCTGTTCTTTTCATCTGTTCTAAATGCAACAATTAATTGAATACCCTTATTCACAGTTATCGACAGAAAAATAAGAATTATGTCTGCTAAAATGCTAATGTCTAAATTTGGGAACAGATGAGCCCCTAAATGACTGAAATCAACAGAAAGCTCAAAGTTGCAGCTGTTAAACCTACCGACTCTCCGAGGCTTTAGGTGATGTCTGAAACCTTAAAGGGGACCACAGATGCAAAATTCACTTTTTAATGATTTTTTTACTCTACTTTGGGTATTTAAATCTTTAAAAAAAACAGTCCTAGGGCCAAAGAAATGCACCCAGTGGTATATTTACTCTAAGTAGATTTATTTTCCAGGGATATAATTATAAATGTCTCGTTTTCAAATCCTGCGGTTTGTGACGTCACAAGCTGCAGGACAATCCCCCCCACCTTGAGTCCAGCCCCTCACCTAGCAACCCCTGGTTAGGCTCAACCCACTTCAGTATAAAAGACGTGACGGTTGTTTTTCCTGATTTCATCTCATCTTTTGTTTAAATGTTCTTAATTTCATGTGTACAGCACTTTGTTGCAGCTGTGGTTGTTTTAAATGGCTTTATAAATAAAGTATCATCCATCCATCCATCCATTTTCTTCCGCTTATCCGGGGTCGGGTCGCGGGGGTAGCAGCCTAAGTAGGGAGGCCCAGACTTCCCTCTCCCCAGCCACTTGGAGCAGCTCCTCTGGGGGAATCCCAAGGCGTTCCCAGGCCAGCCGAGAAACATAGTCCCTCCAGCGTATCCTGGGTCTTCCTCTGGGTCTCCTCCCGGTGGGACATGCCCGGAACACCTCACCAGGGAGGCGTCCAGGAGGCATCCTAACCAGATGCCCGAGCCACCTCAACTGGCTCCTCTCGATGTGGAGAAGCAGCGGCTCTACTCCGAGTCCCTCCCGGATGACTGAGCTTCTCACCCTATCTCTAAGGGAGAGTCCAGCCACCCTGCGGAGAAAACTCATTTCAGCCGCTTGTATCCGAGATCTTGTTCTTTCGGTCATAACCCAAAGCTCATGACCATAGATGAGGGTGGGAACGTAGATCGATCGGTAAATTGAGAGCTTTGCCTTTTGACTCAGCTCTCTCTTCACCACGACAGACCGGTACAGCGCCCGCTTCACTGCGGACGCTGCACCTATCCGCCTATCGATCTCACGCTCCAGTTTTCCCTCATTCGTGAACAAGATCCCGAGATACTTAAATAAAGTATAATTGTTATTTTTACGTTTTAGTTCAATTTTTAGCGTATTAGCAATCGCTCCCAACGAGCAGTCGGCAGACGGAAAACGAGCAGACCGCCGGCAAAGGGACCATCTGCGGGCGGGAGCTGCTGGGAACTGCTGGCTTTTGAGGACCGTGGATCCGGTCAGAGGTTGCCTCATACGGATAAATTAACTGGAAACACTCGGTGAACTTTGTGTATGTGTCTGGACTGGAGCAGCGATCGCTCCCAAAGCGCCGCAAGCAACGAGCGGAGCTAAGCGGGCGGAGGAGGAAGAGCTATCATTAGCCTCGGATTCGGGTGGGCTAATGCCTAAAGGGAGCAGCTAATGGCGGCACGCGCAAACGGCTTTCAGTAAGTTATCTTAAGCTAGCACTAACAGTAAGTCAAATGAGTAATAAAAAATAGCTAATTTTAAAACAACAACAGATTAGAGATACTGGCTGTTACAGAGGGCGGAGTTAATGTAAACAGATTTTTGAAGGGCGTGGCCTTCAGAGCTCATTATCATAAACAGCCTGTTCAGAACGGAAATGAGAAAAGGCAGAACTAAAAAGGGGAAATTTCATTATCTAAGAATAATTTTGTGCATTAAATTGAATGAACATGGTCTGGATAGCCCACAGACATACCATAAAAATTTATAAAACCAATATGTGGTCTCCTTTAAGGAAAAACTCAGAAACCGTCTTTAACTGCAGGGATCTGAAACAACTTTGTATGTATGAAGAATGTATGGTTAACAAATCCCTAGTTTTTAGTAATTTTTTTTGTTTCTGGGAAATTTTGCTCACAGCACATTTAACTAAGACATACTAATGACAATGGCAAGAGATGAAGAACTGGCTTGACCATGTATTGGTCTGAGCTTTGAAAACCACTCCAATGACTGTGATCCCCAGTGAAAGCTGCTCAACTCCAATCAATGATGAAAATAACATTTTAGATAACAAAACCAGGTCGTCTTTATGAACATGGAAATACACTGTGTGGAAAAACGGATATGCTAGATGAAAAAGAGCTAGGCGTAAAAAAAATCCACATGCTTGGTAAAGCCAATACAATCTAAAAATTGGCAAAAGACTGATCAGAGGAGACTGCAATGCTTGGACAAAGAATTTAACTAGAGACAAATCCCATTTCTGTGGATAGGTGCAACATTTTCCAGCTGCAACTTGACAACTAGAGCCAATTAAAACCATGTTTGTGATTGAACCAGATGGTGACTGCCCAATAAGAAGCTCTCAAGGCTATTAAAATATATTCCCAGTCTAGTTTTGATTGAAGCTGTGTCAGATCGAACAGATGAGCAGGATAGGGTCAGAAACACTAATACAACCAGTCAGACTGCATTTCAGGTGCAGTTTAAAGAACTGCAGGCAGTGAAATCCAAATGGTTACATTACATTGCATTTGTCTCCAATAAGCAAAAGAAAAACTGGATAGTCAAAATAGTCATGTGAATATTGATGACATTGGAAACTAGAAGACAAACTAAAGGTCTGGTTGTATTTGATAGGAAGAAGCAGAGAGAACACTCTCTCCTAAGGCCAACAGACAGTGTCTAGACGCTATGGCCAATGCACACTCTCTGAGATGCCATTGTCTCTATGTTGTCTACTTCTTGTATAACACTTGTCCAGTCTCCTTCTGTGAGTTCTTTGACTATCTTTAGAAGTTTTGCAGGACAGTTGTAATGATGTTAGGCTTATTGGTAACTCTAAATTGTCCCTAGGTGAGAATGAGAGAGTGAATGGTTGTTTGTCTCGTTTGTCTCAATGTGGCCCTGTCATGGACTTGCGACCTGTCCAGGGTGTCCCCCAGTGATGGCTGGACATGGGCACCAGCGACCCCCATGACCCAAAAAGGAAGAAGCGGGTAAAGATGATGGATGGATGAAGTTGTAATGACGGCTGTATTTTCTAACAGCCTCGGCCAGCAGATCTTCAGCAGATCCCGCTCTCTGACAACAGCTTACTACAGTAGCTTTTCATAAAAAATCACAACCATAAAGTTTTGGCCAGTTATACAATACTCGGCAGGACATTTGCAAGTCAACGCCTGGGGGTCCTCCCCCAGAGAATTTTGAATAAAGTAGATAACATTTCCTGCATTCTGGTGCATTTTACAAATGCTTATTACAGTAAAATGAAAGAAAATACATGTACATAAACTCAATTATTACTTAAAATCTCTATGACTGCAAAGCGTTCGTAATGCAACACCTCTGCAGCTCTGCAGGTAAGTGGTGTTCACTTCAGGACAAATTGAGGTTGCTGATTGGTCAGTTGCTGACGTGCCTACTGGATTGATCAGCAGGTGGGGCGAAGATATGACTATTGCAACAAACAAAAAATCAGATTTTACTGGCCCTTTTAAGACTGTCATCATTTATTCCTTTTTTAGTCAATATTTATTCAATATTTTGGTGGGGAAAGTCTATGTTGAAGAGCAGATAGAGCGACTCCACCTCAGTCTGTCCATAAAGTACACCTGTGTCCTCAGGCCATATGGATAAAGCACCTGCAACTCCTCAATTAAATGACCATAGAGCTTTTGTTGGGCAGGCGCCCACCCTGGAACAACTAGCGCAGCTCTGTTTTTGGCCACACTTAGAAAAACTGCCTAATATTTAGTGCTTTGTCACTGGCTTAGAAAAGAGTTGCTCTCAATCCTCCTGCTCAATTCAGAGAAATGTCCTGTTTCTTCAACATTGCTTCAAATACTCTGACTGCACAACAAATAGCTTTATGAGACAAGATCATTGTCTCTTTTTTACAGTTCAGTGCAGGGACTACTTTTCATTGTGTCAAAGTGTCATTTTGTCAGTGTTGTCCCATAAAATCATATACTTAAATATCTGCAGGAATGTGAAGCGTGTACTCACTTTTGTGATACACTGTATATATTAATGAACATCTAATGAAAAAGAATGCCACTATTGCAAGGGAAGCAAGGTTACTGAGACAACAGAAAAAAATTACATCAACATGG
>JBBPBX010035048.1:17558-32271 GCA_038048925.1 Garcialebias charrua
AATTTTACGTAAATATTTTTCTGTAATAATTTGAAGAAGTGTCTGGTGCTAGCTGGTCTGTTTGGATCATCAAAACGTGCATAAAACTTATTGAGGGCATCAGGCAGAGATGGGTCCCTGGGGCATTGTTTGTTTTTGCCTTTGTAATCTGTTATGCATTTAATACCCTTCCACATGCTCCGTGGGTCTTGTGAGGTGAACTGTCCCTCGATCCTCTGTGCATACGTGGCCTTGGCCTTCTTAATGCCATCCTTCAGTTCATTCCTGCTCTTTCTCAGCTCCACTTTATCTCCTGACTTGAATGCAGTGTCTCTGGCTGCTAGCAAGGCGTGAACTTCTTTATTTAACCAGGGTTTCCGGTTCGGGTAGGATTTCACATATTTTTTTATGGATACATTTTCAGAGCATGTACTGATGTAACCCAGGACTGAGGAAGCGTACAGTTCCATGTCCACTGAACTTCCATCAGTGGCTGCTTCTCTGAAAACAGACCAGTTTGTCCTCTCAAAACAGTCTCTCAACATGGGGGAACTATCTTGAGGCCAGATTGTTATTTCTCTTTGTTCCGGCTTGGAGCGCCTGAGTGGGGGTAGCTGTCTTGGTGCCAGGATCAGAGACTCGTGATCGGAAGCTCCGAGCGGTGGGCGTGTCTTCGCCGTGTATGCCCCCTTTACATTTGTGAAGACTTGGTCGAGCGTTTTATCTCCTCTCGTAGCTGTGAAGACGTTCTTATTGAAGGCTGGGAGGGAGACTTGAAGATCAACGTGATTGACATCCCCGCAAACAATGAAAAGCCCCTCAGGATATTTACACTGCAGCGAGGTGAGTAAGTCATGAATTTCTCCCTGGGCGTCATTAGCATTAGCATCGGGTGCTATGTAAATAGCTGTTATTAAAATCACAGCATGGTCGCGCGGAAGGTAGTGCGGCCTACATCTTACTGTGATTAACTCGACGGCAGCTGAACAAAGCCTTTTAATCACGGAACAGTTCGTGCACCAATCTTTGTGTACGTAAATACAAACACCGCCGCCTCGCGTTTTCCCTGTAGTCTCGGTGCACCGGTCCGTTCTGAAAAAGAGCCTATTATCCAGCTCGTAAACAGAGTCTGGAGTGTCCTCAGAGATCCACGTTTCCGTAAGACAAAGCACGGAGCATCTTCTCATCTCCTCCGACGTGGTCACCCTCAAACGAAGTAGATCCATTTTGTTGTCCAGCGAGCGCACGTTAGACAGAAAAAGAGCCGGCATCGGGGGTCTACCGGTTTTAGCGTCTGCCCGCAGTCTCGTCATAATTCCTGCACGGCAACCCCTCTTCTTTCCACGAGAGCAACGCTTCCTTTTCTTTCCCCTGGAGCGCATCTGCTTCCAGAAGGACGTTCTTAGCAGCTCCAATCTTCCGAGCTCTGATTTGAGTTCGTTGCTGATTTCAGCTGTGCCCTGTGGTAAATCCGCTCCGATTCTTAACAGATCAGTTCGGCTGTAATTCACCCGCAAAAAACGCGCAGAGTCAGGTACAAAAACACTATTACAATTACTAAAAACTAGAGATGATCCGGGAACTCATGAAGCTGCGGCTGCTCTGAGCGCGTCCATCTTGCCATTATTATGTTCATTGTGTGAATAGGTACAGTTTTAAAGTGGTTTTTGATGCTGTTAATTTTCTCAGAACTGTCATTTTTTGAAAGTTGAACTTAAACATTTTATTAATTAGGTGTGTCTTGAATGAAAAATACCCCATGTTTAAAAATATAAAAACTTGTATTAACACGATTAAAGAACAGGTGTTAAGTACAAAGTATTTATGTTACACAAATATTCCCATTGCATTAGAGACAAATCAGAACATTATTTAATAAACATGAGGGTTACAAGGGGATCCCTGAAACTTTTTCTCCTCCTGTCTTTGATTTTATACATATACCTTATAATGTTTTGCTAGTTTTTTGATACTTTGTTAAAAAAAAATATATATATATATATATTTTTTTTTTCTCTTTTGTTTTCTATTGTTTATTGTTTGTTTGTTTATTGTTTAAGGAAATTCTACCATTGCTGTTCATTGTTCTTTAGTTTTAGCAGGTCGCTTTCGTAAATTATCCCATGAGGTTCAAAAGATTTACCTGACTAAATAAAGGTTGAATGAATGAAAAAAAAAAGGGGTCCATAAACCCAAAAGGTTTGACAACCTCTGTGTTAGATGATTGTATGATAACTGTATTTAAATGTTTAGAAAGTATAATTGTAAATAATAATGAAAAAAGTTTCACACTAACATCTGTTTCCTGTATTTCTTGAAGGTTTTAATCAGAGAAATTGAATTAGGGGGTACAGAAGATCTCCAGGGCCTCTTCCCCTTCAAATAATCGGCTTTGGGCTTCTTATTTACAATTCCCTAAAGAGCATTGTTTAATAGCCTCATGTTAATTAGAGATGTAAAGGGGTGAGTCTGCAGCATCCCATTGCCTTTTACTTTTAAAACCTTTTGGGTCCAACTTGCCACAACATGCTTTCTCCTGGGCATCGCTGATTTCATTATCAGTTGCAAACAAAACACAGAACATCGCTCTATTATCCTAAACAGAATTAAATCTAAAAGCCTCTGTACGGTAAGGATCTCAAATCACCTACAGATGAATGGGATTATGCCTTTTGTGTCCCTTTATTCACCGTTGTGCAAATTACCACGCTGAAGAGTTGTAGTGACAAATGAGGAGCAGCTTACAGAGAGCTGGAGAGACAGACACCCACTGTGCTGTGCACACACAGTCACATGTGCAGCCATCTTGTGTCCCCTGTCTGTCTGTGTGATAAAGCTCCTCAACGTGCCTGAGACAAGAAGAAAGAATTCTTCTGGGAGTTAGCCGGATGCTGTGTTCATTATATTTTGCACAGTGTTATTAGAATGGGATCTGATAGAATCCTGTCGTGAGTAAAATATTAATACCATTGCTTCATTCGGAGAGACGCTTATGTGAGTAACACTCTCTTTCTATAAAGACAATTGCGTAGAAAAAAAATAGGTCAAATGGAGGAAAAAGCTGTCAGGGCTGTTGAAATGATTCATTTATGTATATCAGCTCAACTTTTTTTTCTTTTTTTTTTTTAGAAAAAGCCCCTTCAAAATGCACAGATGCATTCAATATCTAATCAAAAGATTAAAAAATAATAATAAAGAGCCACTATGGCAGCATAATAAGCCAAAAGGCAATTACTGTATAGGACCACCAATGACAGCTCTATGCTCCATTCTGGGTGGGGGTTGTCTGAGCGGCTTGGCTCACCACTCACTTACCAAAATGCTGAATGTAATTATGGTTGGTAAAATAATGGTGCAAAATACAGCCTTTCTAAACCTTGCACATTTATTTATTCTAATAAATATTCCATCAAAAACATTTTGCTGAGGGACACAAACGGTTACCATAATACAAAATGACAACTTCTATGTCATGCAGCTGCTGCGTGTTGAACCCCGAAGTCCTACATGAATAAATGGTTCATGTCAGGGCGCAACTTGTTGTATTACAAATAATGTCAAGTAGTAAGAGTAGGGAGTTTGAATGTCGACATGACGATATCACAATTATCTTTTAAGTTTAAATATATTCATTCTTGAATTTTTATATTTTATAACATTTTGGACTGATCAATTTAGTTTATTATATTGGGACACTATATGTACATAGTTTCGTTCCACCTCATGTACCACATGTGATGTGAACGACAATAAAGAACAATGAATCTTTGAATTAGTTTATCAAAGTAGAAACTCTGTCTAATTTGTTTTCTCAGTGGGGGCCACACTTTAATCCCCCTCATGTTTGATTGGTTGGTTGTTCATCTTCTTTCACAAACAACATGTATCCTGCTCTCATAGCGTTCAAGCATTTTTCATATTAAGGTATACCCATTTTTCAAAAATTTTACTGGGAAAAGTTTGTGTAAATTAGATTTCAATATTTACCATATTTGACAGAAATGTATTTTCTTGCTTATGTTTCATCATCTGTACACTGCTGACATTCCTTTACAGGCTGGTTGTCTTTATGGTCGACTCACGCAGGAAATTCAATGCAATGTCTTACATCTAAATATAAAAGTCCCTTTGATATCACCTCTGCAAGTCAACTGGACATTCACTTTCATTGTAGCCATATAGCCATGAGAGCTGTGTGCTCTATTTTGACATATTACTTACAGAGGATGAATGCAAAAACAACTTACATTTTGGTAACAATGCTGTTTGAATCAATCCACTTTCACAAAAATTACAATTCAGTTCGTCTTTATACTAAATACACATGTTAGCTGTATGCTAATGTATAGTGTTTAACGCTTTATAATTCCAGTACAGATAAACTAAAACATTCAAGGATTCAAGGTTCTTTATTTGTCATTCGCACCCCATGTGGTAAATGTGGCGGAATGAAATTATGTACACAGGGTAGTTACATCCAACAATAAAATGTAAAAGAGAAACAGTACCGGTAATAAGATCTAAGATATGAACCAAGAAAAAACAACAACAACATGTACCTGATAAAGCACTTACCCTCTTTCAACTTTTAACCTCATTTCAGTGGCTTCTTTGACAACATATAAAAACACTAAAGATGACCTTTTTCTAAAAATAATCAGCACAAACTGGTAAAGTGTAATTTATTTTATAATTTGCAGTAGCACCAGGTCCCCTTTCTGAAGTATTTATTAATGCTTTATATTTAGGTTATTCCCAAGTTTTTAAAGACCGTTTAAAGTGAATTTCAACATTTCCTTAAATAAACATTATAAATGTGATAATTGTAATGTTGTAAATGAGTAAAAAGTCTCAAAATTGTAGCTCAATTAATTTTGAAGTTATACATGAAACTGTGTATAAAGACATGTGTGTTTCAGGATTTTTTAGGCGTGTTTTAAACGGGACCGCGTTTCGTCACGCGGTCCTCATTAGTATAGCCCCCACCCCCTGCTGCTCCAGTCATATAAATTGTTCTTCGCATGGGTGGAGCCGTTCACTCGCGACTCGCAGATAGCATCAGATAGCAATAGCATAGATATTTTGTTCATTGTTAGCTAGCTAATCAATTATGCCTCGTTCCTGCATCTTCCCAGGATGTTTTAATGGTCAGGGCACCTGCTACTGACCGTCTCCCTCCTCAGCCTCCGGACACCGCCGCCGCCTTTCCTGTTTCTTTTCTTTCTTTCTTTTTTTTTATTGCTAAGCCTGTGCCCTACAAGTTCACAAGCTCCTTTTTTGCTAAGAAAATGCGACAGGTCCATTGCATACTTAGTTATCAACGTGATTACTCTTTATCTTAATCACCAACACAGCCCTCTTTATCTTAATCACCAACACAGCCCCCGCATGCGATGTGTCGGGTCGGACCGGTGCAGCCGCGCGAGTCCGCTCATCTTCTAAACACAGAACAGCGGAGTTATGAATTATAGTTGCGTCCTCAACTTTAAAAATAAAACCAGAGTTGTTTGTGCACTAAAAACAGCGTAACTCTTGGAAAAAGGAGCAAACAGAGCAGGTTTACTGATGAACCTGTCTTCCTCCTCCACACAGTTCAGCTCTGAGCGAGAGAGTCCTCCTACTTGCTCTCTGAGCTGCAGTGCTGCGCTGAAACCACGCCCACTGCTGACACGCCCCCACAGTTCCAGACTAAGGGAAAACAATGTATTTTCATGATTTTTGACACTTAATTTTATAAGGAAAACAATGTTTTTAATCAGTCAGATTTATATGGGTGATTAATAACACATATTTATGCCATGTGATAAACTAAAAACACAAATCTAATTTCACTTTACACGGTCTTTAAACACTTAATAAAGCATTGAGAACCATTTATAAAATAATAAAAAAAAACTGTTCAAATACTGATGCACGCTATTTGGCAAGATAGGTGATTTTTAACCAAATAACCTTATATCTCAAAAACAAGTGTTGTATCTACAGTCATAATGTTTACATACAGCTAACTTCCTGAAGCGAGTGGACCGACACAGACTGAAGGTAGATGTCATTAAAGTTCTGCCTGTCTCCAAAAATAATCATGTTTATATGACATTCGGCTCCCCGACTGGCCTTGATAGGCCGTCTTATCTCAAAACGCCTGGGATGTTTTGTAAACTTGACGCTCTCATCCTCCCAAATCTGCTACTCCATGGACGTCAGTGGAGCCCAGCTGAAAAAACATTTGTCATCGGTTCAGAACTTTGGCTTCGTTTTCTGGCAGTGGCCGGCAGCCCCCCCCCAAGTACCTGCCTTTGAGACTCCTCTCTCCTCCCCCTTCTGCGTAATGTCGGTGTCATTATGTGCTTGTGTGCAAGATTTTTTTCATTACCACATGTTTGACCTTCACAGGTCAGAAATGTGTTGGGAATTTTTTTGTCTCCAAACCCTATGTGTTATTTTTCATCACTTTTGTCTGTCCAGCAGATCTCACTTGTAAATGAGTCTTTGAGACTCAATGTGATTTATCTGTTTAAATAAAGGTTGAATGAAAAAAAAAACTTACTGACACATGTTTGATACTTAAAATTTAAATTATGAAGAAATTAATAAAAATTCAACACTTGATCCTGCACAGAAGTGATCCTGCTTTATTGTATAAGCAGTTATAAAACAGTTTTATTAAGGATAACTTATGCTTTGTGAAGGGTTTGCAAACTGATGAGTAACCTGTTTAAAACACATTAATCAATTATTTATAAGGAGAAGTGGAAACTAATTTTGCAACAACCCACGTTTGTGTTACAATTGTAGAGTTTTCTCAACCAGAGCTGTTCAAAACTGGACACTAAAGAAGATATTCAATAGAAAAGATTAAAAAAGAATAATAATAATAAAAAACATTTTTTGAAGCACTGGCTCGCGTAAGTTTAAGAACCACTGCTGTAGACCACAGCTAAAACAGAGTTAGATTATACTGTTTAGACTGAGGGTATTTCAACAAATCTGAAGAAGGCATGAAACTATCAAGACCACAAAGCAAAATAATGACTGAGCATTCACATTAGTAATTGTAAAAACACACAACAATTCATAATACCATAATTAAAACGAAAATAGGATGCATTATAAAAATAAAAAAACAATAAATAGCTAAATGAAATGACCTTACAAGACATTCTAAAACCCCCACAACTAAAAGCTTGTGATTGTTTTTAATTATTAACTGTGTGTTTTATTTTACCACTTTCAATTGTCATAAACAATTAAGTTCAACCAGTTCAGTTTTTTTTCGTGTCGGATCAAAACATCAACTTTGAAAGTCCCAAATTCTTCTTCCATCCATCCATCCATCCATCCATCTTCTTCCGCTTATCCGGGGTCGGGTCGCGGGGGTAGCAGCCTAAGTAGGGAGGCCCAGACTTCCCTCTCCCCAGCCACTTGGAGCAGCTCCTCCGGGGGAATCCCAAGGCGTTCCCAGGCCAGCCGAGAAACATAGTCCCTCCAGCGCGTCCTGGGTCTTCCTCTGGGTCTCCTCCCGGTGGGACATGCCCGGAACACCTCACCAGGGAGGCGTCCAGGAGGCATCCTAACCAGATGCCCGAGCCACCTCAACTGGCTCCTCTCGATGTGGAGAAGCAGCGGCTCTACTCCGAGTCCCTCCCGGATGACTGAGCTTCTCACCCTATCTCTAAGGGAGAGTCCAGCCACCCTGCGGAGAAAACTCATTTCAGCCGCTTGTATCCGAGATCTTGTTCTTTCGGTCATAACCCAAAGCTCATGACCATAGATGAGGGTGGGAACGTAGATCGATCGGTAAATTGAGAGCTTTGCCTTTTGACTCAGCTCTCTCTTCACCACGACAGACCGGTACAGCGCCCGCTTCACTGCGGACGCTGCACCTATCCGCCTATCGATCTCACGCTCCAGTTTTCCCTCATTCGTGAACAAGATCCCGAGATACTTAAACTCCTCCACTTGGGGCAGGACCTCCTCCCCGACCCGGAGAGGGCATGCTACCCTTTTCCGGCTCAAGACCATGGCCTCGGATTTGGAGGAACTGATCCTCATCCCGGCCGCATCACACTCGGCTGCAAACCGCTCCAGTGAAAGTTGTAAATCACGAACTGATGAAGCCAGTAGGACCACATCATCTGCAAAAAACAGAGAAGCGATTCTAAGGTCACCAAAACGGATCCTCTCAACACCTTGGCTGCGCCTAGAAATTCTGTCCATAAAAGTTATGAACAGAATCGGTGACAAAGGGCAACCTTGGCGGAGTCCAACTCTCACCGGAAACGAGCCTGACTTACTGCCGGCAATGCGGACCAAGCTCTGACACCGGTCGTACAGGGACCTAACAGCCCTTATCAAAGGGCCTGGTACCCCATACTCCCGGAGTACCCCCCACAGAACCCCCCGAGGGACGCGGTCGAATGCCTTCTCCAAGTCCACAAAGCACATGTAAACTGGTTGGGCAAACTCCCACGCACCCTCCAGGACCCTGTTGAGGGTGTAGAGCTGGTCCAGTGTTCCACGACCAGGACGAAAACCACACTGCTCCTCCTGAATCCGAGGTTCGACTATCCGACGGACCCTCCTCTCCAGAACCCCTGAATAGACCTTACCAGGGAGGCTTAAGAGTGTGATCCCCCTATAGTTGGAACACACCCTACGGTCCCCCTTTTTAAATAGGGGAACCACCACCCCAGTCTGCCAATCCAAGGGAACTGCCCCCGATGTCCACGCGATATTGCAGAGTCGCGTAAGCCAACACAACCCTACAACATCCAGAGCCCTAAGGAACTCCGGGCGAATCTCATCCACCCCCGGAGCCTTGCCACCGCGGAGCTTTTTAACCACCTCGGCGACCTCAGCACCAGAGATCGGAGAACCCGACCCAAAGTCCCCAGGCTCTGCTTCCTCAGTGGAAGACGTGCCAGTAGGATTGAGGAGGTCTTCGAAGTATTCCGCCCACCGACTCACAACATCCCGAGTTGAGGTCAGCAGCACGCCACCTCCACCATAAATGGTGTTGGTCTCGTACCTCTTTCCCCCCCTGAGACGCCGGATGGTGGACCAGAATCGCCTCGAAGCCGTACGGAAGTCATTCTCCATGGCCTCTCCGAACTCCTCCCACGCCCGAGTTTTTGCCTCAGCAACCACCCGAGCCGCATGCCGCTTGGACTGCCGGTACCTATCAGCTGCTTCCGGGGTCCCACAAGCCAAAAAGGCCCAATAGGACTCCTTCTTCAGCCTGACAGCATCCCTCACTGCCGGTGTCCACCACCGGGTTCGAGGGTTGCCACCACGACAGGCACCAACAACCTTGCGGCCACAGCTCCGATAAGCTGCCTCGACAATAGAGGCGCGGAACACGGCCCACTCGGACTCCATGTCCCCCGCCTCCCTTGGAACGTGTTCAAAGCTCTCCCGGAGGTGGGAGTTAAAGCTCCGTCTTACGGGAGACTCTGCCAGACGTTCCCAGCAGACCCTCACAATACGTTTGGGTCTGCCAGGTCTGACCGGCATCCTCCCCCACCATCGGAGCCAACTCACCACCAGGTAGTGGTCAGTTGACAGCTCCGCCCCTCTCCTCACCCGAGTGTCCAAGACATGCGGCCGCAGATCAGATGAGACGACAACAAAGTCGATCATCGAACTGCGACCTAGGGTGTCCTGGTGCCAAGAGCACATATGGACACCCTTATGCTTAAACATGGTGTTCGTTATGGACAATCCATGACGAGCACAGAAGTCCAATAACAGAACACCACTCTGGTTCAGATCAGGGGGGCCGTTCCTCCCAACCACACCCCTCCAGGTCTCACTGTCATTGCCCACGTGAGCGTTGAAGTCCCCCAGTAGAACAAGGGAGTCCCCAGGAGGCGCACTCTCCAATACCCCCTCCAAGGACTCCAAAAAGGGTGGGTAGTCTGAGCTGCCGTTTGGTGCATAGGCACAAACAACAGTCAGAGCCCGTCCCCCCACACGTAGGCGAAGGGAGGCTACCCTCTCGTTCACCGGGGTGAACCCCAACGTACAGGCACCAAGATGGGGGGCAACCAGTACAGGTAGTCCCCGAATTACGAGCGCTCTGATCTACGAGGTTCCAGACTTACGAGCTGGCGAATTTTTGGAAAAAACGCAAAAAATACTGAGTTTTCATGTGTTTTTTCACCACAGTTAGTTAGATAAACATATGGACACACGTTTCCGATCATTTTTATGCACTCATAAGCAGTTTTTGGATGAAAATAGAGTGTTTGTAGTCGCGCTAGCGAAACCGTTCCAATTTACGAGCGAAATTCCGGATTTACGAGAGACATGGCGGCCGTTCCAAATTACGAGATTTCCGGTTTACGAGCACCTCGTTGTAACGGATCTCGCTCGTAAATCGGGGACTACCTGTATGCCCACTCTTGCTCTGCTCCTCTCACCAGGGGCAACTCCAGAGTGGAAGAGTGTCCAACCCCTCTCAAGGAAACTGGTTCCAGAGCCAGAGCCATGCGTTGAGGTGAGTCCGACTATTTCTAGTCGGAACCTCTCAACCTCACACACTAGCTCAGGCTCCTTCCCCACCAGAGAGGTGACATTCCATGTCCCAATGGCCAGCTTCTGTAGCCGAGGATCAGACCGCCAGGGTCCCCGCCCTCGGCCACCACCCATCTCACATTGCACCGAATTCTTCTTCTTCTAATTTTAATAAACTCTGGGAATCTATCATAAAAGTCTCATTGACATTAGTTGTTTATTTAAGTAAGTATATTAACATAACTTTTATGTTAACATCTTGACAGTATGAATAGTTCATCAAATTACTGTAGGCTACGCTTATTTGCTAAATAAAAACAAATTCCAAACAAAGACAGAGTTTATTTATTGATAGAGTCCCTGTGGACTGTCAGGGGAATTTAGGTAAAGTTTATATGTTTATCACTTGCTAATGCTAAACTAATGTTGAACCATGTGTGTGAGGTGAGGTGTGAGTCTCTCAAGCCCCTTTCACAAGTCAGATCCGCGCAATTCCCGCACAGACCAGTCCGGCTTTAATTCCCCTTGGGTCATTCATAAAACCGCAGTTGAATGCGGGCAGGTCCTGCTCAAATAAACGTGTTCAGAAACGAAGCCGTAGAGCGGCTCCAAAAGAGGCGTGGAGCTGAGATGAACTGGACCACGACGTATTTATTGTGGGACAGACATCAGACGTGTACAAGTTGTCGTGTCATTTTAAATATTTCCTCAGTAATAAATGTACAGCTGGCTGCAGCACACAGACAGCACCTCCATCTCCGCTGAGAGAGAGGGAAAAAAGCGAAACTAACACACACACACACAGCGGAGCTGTGTCCATCCAGCGTGCGCGCGCACACACACACACACACACATAGCGGAGCGGTGTCCCTCCAGCGTGCGCGCACACACACACACGTGTGTCTCCGTGTGTGTGTCTCGCTGCGAGAGAGAGAGAGAGAGAGAGAGAGAGAGAGAGAGAGAGAGAGAGAGAGAGAGAGAGAGAGAGAAAATAGCGATTTCCTCAGTAATAAATCTGCCTGATGATTAATCCTGTGGTCGCACACTGATCATCTGTATTCTGAGCGTGGATCCGCGGGTTTCATTCACAAGTGGCGCTGCCCGGCTCGGATCCGGCCCTGACACTACCTCTAGTGGCGGCTCAGCGGTGCATCAGAGGCGAGTAAAATTAACTCGGCAATGCGCGTTCGTGGTTTTTCTGAATGCTCGTTGGAGGCTTGAACACGCATCGGAGCCGGCAATGGTGGGCAACGCTAATCAAAAAATTAGTTCCACAATTTCTAAAACGCTTATTAATTTTTTTAGGTCCACAATTTCAAAAGCACAAATGTCTTATGAAAATTAGGGGAAGCTAATCTAATCCGCTATTTATATTCGACAATTGGTAGCCGGCAGCGTTATGCAATATTTGCACTACACTGCCAACTGAAAAGTAACTAAAATGATCCTAAAAGGATGAAATTACAAAAATCAAAGGATTTATTTAATACTTTACGTACATATATTCTATTCGGCCACAAAATTAACAAAAAAGAGAATGATCTTTTAATCCCTAAAACCACTTTTAAATCTCAAATACACGGGTGTGTCGCCACCGCATTTATACATAAAAGTAACCCAAATACATAAAACTAACGACTCACCCATAGGCGTAGATCCTGGGGGGGTCGGGGGGGTCCGGACCCCCCCAATCTTGGGGAAATATAGATCTGTCCCCCCCAATAATTCAATAAAGGAAATCGTGTCTTTAAACAATATAAATATAAAAAGGCAAAAAAAGAGAGAAATCCGCCATTATTCTAAAAAAAAAGAAGGAAATTTTGCCCACCCCCCCTTCTCTGTTGGCAAATGGTTTAGTCCAATGTTTACAAGGAACAACAACAGCAGCGGAGGTCACAGGCTCGCGGAGCCGCTGGTGGGGAGTGAGCTGCTGCACAAAGTACTAACTTCCAGTAAGTAGCTACTTAAAACATAGGTGACAGTGACTGGGAGGAAAAGGTCTTTCACAGTGTTGAAAGACAAGTGTGTCTGTGCATCATTAGTGGCAGAAAAACACTTTGGAGCGTCACTTCATCAGCTAACACACTAGCTTCAATGCTAACTAGCTCCCTGGTGGGCTCTGCAACAGACAGTAGAATGTCAGCGCAGCTTTGAGCAGGATGGATTCACATTCATCATATTTTCAGGTGTGGAGCTCTTGAAAGAAGTAATGATAAAATATGTGAAAGATAATTAATTAAAAAAGAGTAGAGAAGATGTGATGATTAGTTAAAATGATTTCATATGTGTAGCACTTTGTTGCAGCTGTGGTTGTTTTAAGGGCTTTAAATTATTATTATAAAAAATGTTGAGGATCAATACTTATGTCACATGGTTAATTAAAAAATGTCACTGTTTATTATATTACATTATTGATATTTTGTATCTGCAACTGGAACATTTTATTCTTAATAGGTTCTTAAAAAATGCTACAGATTTGTTAAGGCATATTTTGAATGAATGTTACAAACGTGTTCATTTCTACAAAACAGTTAATAAAATATTTATAAAATACAACGAATTTCAAATGTTACAAACTGAGTTTAACATAAAAGAAATAGTGTTTATGTTTAAATATCAGTTAATAAGTAATCCATTATGCCCCCTTGTTTAGGACTGGAACCAATCTCAGCTGCTTTTGGGTGAAGGCAGGGACACCCAAGACAGGTCTCCAGTCCATCACAGAGACAGACAAAGAGACAAACAACCATCCACACTCCCAGTCAAAGCTAAGAACAATTTACATTTGCACAGAAGAACCAAAACATTATTCAAACTGAGGACTCAAGTTCTTGATTGAGAGTTCTAATCACTACTGGTAATTATCAATAATAATTGATCATATTTACCAAGCTAAAGCATTGTGTGGAGTCTTTAATAATACAGACCAGATCAGATGTGATCAGGCAGTCATATATTCACATGTATGTAAATGTATTATTATTAATACTATGATTAAAGTTGAACCATGCAAATTTGTTTGGAACGAACAAGTGGACCTTTGTGCCTCTTGGTTCCACTGAAGTAGCTCTCAGTCTCAAAAAGTTTGGTGACCCCTGCATTAAAGTATTTCTTCTCCTTGAAAACTGTTTTCTTTTTAAGCATTAAGATTTTGGGAAGATGTTGTACCAGATTATCAGTGACACTGACCACAGCAATCTATGAATACAAGCCAAACTGAAATTTAAACAATATTTAGAGGGGACCTATTTTGCAAAATTCTCATTTTGCCACTTGTCATTATTTGTCGTCTATTGTACTGCAGATTGAACACATTACATTTTTTAACAAGAGTAATGAGTATCACTGTTGTACTGATTAATAGTAGTATTAAGACTACTAAATAAAATACATGCCATTTAAATCAATATTATTGTTGATTATTCTGCATAGTATATGCATGCAGTTTGGATAAACTTCCCTCTGTACATTTTGCATTACATTTCACTGTAACTTTGCCGACCCCCCCAAAATTGCTCTTAAAAAATTTCCCTGTTTATGGTCCCCCCCAATAATGAGATGAAATCTACGCCCTTGGACTCACCGTCGAGTGGTCGACACAAAACACACAATAAAATCCTCCGGCCACGTTAATTTGGCTTGAAACAGCGGGGTTCTCTGCGGATTTATCCATTAGTAACCCAGCACAACCAACCAGCTAGACACAGAGTTAGCGTCCAGTTCACCTCTGACCCGGAAGATGTCAACATTCTATAGGTAGTCAACAGATTTAATGAAAAGTAACTAAAATACATAAAACTAACGACTCACCGTCGAGTGGTCGACACAAAACACACAATAAAATCCTCCGGCCGCGTTAATTTGGCTTGAAACAGCGGGGTTCTCTGCGGATTTATCCAAGAAACCCAGCACAATCAGCTAGCCACAGAATTAGCCTCCGAGTTCACCTCTGACCCGGAAGATGTCAAGATGGAATAGTCCATTTTTAGTAGGGGGATAAAGAAATCGACCGGTTTTTGTATTGCGTATTTAATGATCGTTTTCATCGTAACTATAATTATTTTTATGTTAAATGTACATTAACAAGCAGGATCAATGTTAGGGATGTAGGTGACTGGCCGGGGCGGGGCCGGGGCCCCTGCTGAAATGGGATCCCCAGGCACATGGTAGATCCGAGTCTGTTCTCCGCTCTGCTCCCTCCCCCTCCAACCCTCCCTCC
>JBBPBX010035049.1:0-11580 GCA_038048925.1 Garcialebias charrua
AATGAGCTGGTTTGTTCAATAAATAAGCTGAGAGAAACTGGAGCAACACAGACTGCGTCTCCCTGTGCTCATTTACTTGTTGTTTTTCCAGCATCATCTGCTGCTAACGGGTCCGGGATTCTGACACCCGTTACAGTTGTGGGGGCTCGTCCGGGATCCTACTCCCTGCCAGACTGGGACGTGGTTCCAGTGATACAGATGCTGTGGACCTCATACATTCCATCGTCCATCTCACCAGATGAGGAAGGCGTCGTACCCTGTCCACCGGTGAAGGAAGAGACAAAGAGGAAAAGGGCTCCAGGACTTTGAATAGTGTAGCCAACTACTGGGAAGAAGGAACAGCTATGGCAGATGGTGAGAGGAAAAGCTTGGTGTGGTCCATCAAGAAGGACTTGCTCAACCTACCTGCAGATGAACTGTTCCAGATTGCCAGGTCAGTGGGTCTAGTTTCGGAGGTGGAGCCACTTCGTCTTGAGTCTACAGATGAAGAGGATTGCTATGAGTACATCACCAGTTTTATGAGCAGTAAGACTTTGCTAGAGTCTGAGGACACTGGCATGGCTCATTTGTTGGAGCTAAGGGACCTTGTGGATGCAGCCCTTCAGGGTCATGCATCACAACCACCTAAAAAGTCACAGATTAAGTTGCAGAGTACAGAGATTAGAGACAAATTAAGCAAACCTCTGGTTCATGAGGGTCTGATCTCATTAAGAGATCTCTCCCACCTTCATCGTAGAGAGTTTAAGATACAGGGAGGCCAAATTGGAGACCAGGGGTCAGATATTAACTACAACAATATTTGTCGCCAGATTGATGAAGGATTAAGAGATCAGTGCTGTGACACAGAAATTGTGAGGGCTGTCCTCAGAGTTATCAAACCTGGAAACTTTAAGGAGATGTTAATGAATAAGGACGATTTGACAGTAGAAGAACTTAAAGCCTTTCTACACTCCCATCTTGGTGAGCAAAGCAACACAGAGTTTTTCCAGGAGCTAATGTGTACCAAACAAAGGGACAATGAAACACCCCAACAATTCCTGTACAGAACCATTGGGCTTAAGCAAAAGATCTTATTGGCTTCAAAACATGCCGACACAGATGTTAAGTACAGCCCAAGCAC
This sequence comes from Garcialebias charrua, assembly GCA_038048925.1. Taxonomy (NCBI): domain Eukaryota; kingdom Metazoa; phylum Chordata; class Actinopteri; order Cyprinodontiformes; family Rivulidae; genus Garcialebias; species Garcialebias charrua. Next base: position 1,121 of record JBBPBX010035049.1, read on the forward strand.
AGTTCAAGACATTTTCATTCATACTGTGTACCAAGGCCTTGGGCACAAGCACGATGATGTTCGCAGAGAACTTAAACCCCTTCTAGCTAACCCTGATGTAACTGACGAAGCAATACTACGACAGATGAGGAAAATCATGAGTGATGAGAATGAAAGACAGAGACGTTTGGGGTCAGCTCCTCGCCAGAGACCCACAAATTTACACAGTGTTCAGGTGGAGGCAAATGCTGCCCAATATCCAAGTGCAAAAGAGGGTCTAAACAGAACATCACAAGCTGATGGGGTCCAACAACTAAAAGAAAAAGTTGAAAAACTCACCACGCTTGTTGAGTCATTACAAAAATTAACTCAAGAACAAGCATCTGAACAAAATAATCAGCCACAAAGACACAGCAGGGACAAGCAAAAAGGAAGACGGTATAGCTGCATTAAGTGTCTGGAGCAAAACCGTTCTGACTGTACCCATTGTTTTCATTGTGGTGAGGAAGGTCACAAAGTAGTTGGCTGCCTCCAGAAACCGACACGCCAGGGAAACTGGAGCCGGTCCCTGCCAGGGGACAGACAGTGACCGGGCCCCAACAGTCCCTACATGCAACAGGCCAGATTAGTGAGTCTGAACAGCAAAATGTTGTACCCATCCATGTACCCACGCAAGACCAGAGAACAAAACACCACAGACCTAGACAGTCAACCCACTTGACAAGTAGAAACAGCCATACGTCACCAAACAGCAAAAGTGACTGTCTAGCCAAGCTCATTGGGAGAAAAGCTTTAACCCAGTGTAGTTTAAATGGTCTTGCTGTCACTGCTTTACTAGACACAGGTGCCCAGGTGAGCATGATCGATAAAAGCTGGAAAGACAAATACTTACCAGAAATTACTGTCAAGCCACTCAGTGAAATCCTGGATGATGAAGATAACCTAAAAATCTGTGCCATAGATGGGGGTGTTATCCCATTTGATGGCTGGTTACCCATTACTGTTAATTTGATGGGGAACACAAATCCTGATCTGTCTATTAATGTTCCTTTCCTTGTCAGTAGTCTTGCCTTAGAAAGACCATTGCTAGGATTCAATGTTTTGGAGGCAATGATACAAGAGCAGCCTCAGAACCTAGCTCCAACACTCACCAGCCTGGTGTGTAATGCCATTTCCGTTCCAGTGGAGAAGGCCGAACTCCTGGTGAATTTTATCCAGACAGACAAGCTGACCATGCAGTGGGGACAACTACGGACAGGCAAACAAGACACAGTCATTCCAGCTGGCAAAGTGGCCTGGGTCAAATGTCAGGTTCCATCTGACACCATTTTCCCTGACTCTGTTGTACTGTTTGAGCCTGATGATGAAAGTATACCCTTAGCCGAACTGGATATTGGAGCAAGTGTTTTAATGGTCCACAATCCAAACAGGCCCTATGTGGCTGTACCTGTTGGAAATAATACAAGACACACAATCACTGTCCCAAGAAAAACTGTTCTTGGCAACATTCATGACATTGATAAGGTGATCTCAGCAAGTTCAGATGAAGCACCAAACCCAGTGGTGACTGTTAACAGCGCTACCCCAGCACCCACCAATCTCAGTCAGCCTTCATGGCAACCCCCTGTAGACCTCAGCCATCTAGATGAGGCTCAGAGAGCAGTGGTGAATAAGATGCTATGTGAAGAAGCTGGAGCTTTTGCACGGGACAGCCATGATATTGGATGTATACCTAGTCTACAAATGTCGATCGCACTCCAAGATCAGATTCCTGTAAGAGCCGCCTACTCTTCTGTTCCAAAACCTCTCTTTAGAGAAGTAAAAGAGTATATACAGGACCTGTTACTTAAAGGCTGGATAGTCAAATCCAAGTCCCCGTACTCTGCACCGGTTGTGTGTGTTCGAAAGAAAGACGGCAGCCTGCGGCTATGTATTGATTATCGCCTCTTAAACAAAAAGACGGTACCTGATCGACACCCACTACCCAGAATAAAGGACTTGACCGACACCCTTGGAGGAAATGCATGGTTTAGTATTCTAGACCAGGGCAAAGCCTATCACCAAGGTTTTGTTGCAGAGAAGTCGCGCCAATTCACCGCCTTTATCACCCCGTGGGGACTCTATGAGTGGGTTCGAATCCCATTTGGGCTTTCAAACGCCCCTGCAACATTTCAGCGGAGTATGGAGGAAATGTTAGGACCACTTCGAGATGAGTGCTGCATTCCATATCTAGATGATGTACTTTGCTATTCCAAGTCATTTATGGAACATGTTGAAGCACTCCGCCAGGTCCTACAGGCCCTCCAACGTCATGGAGTGAAACTGAGAGCTGAAAAATGTGAACTGTTCAAGTCAGAAGTTCGATATGTGGGTCGTCTTGTGTCTGCCGAAGGGGTCAAAGTAGATCCCCATGATTTGGAAGCGATCCACACATTGACTAAAAAGCAACCAACGACAGTCGGAGAGGTTAGGAGATTGGCTGGATTTCTTGGCTATTACCGCTCATATATCCAGGATTTTTCCCGGATTGCTAAACCGATCTATGAGCTGCTCCAGAATAAATCAGGTACAGCTCAGACTTCAGCCCGGAGTGGGAAGACCAAACAACCCCAACTATCTTCCAGAGCGCCAGTTAACTGGACCACCAAACACCAGGAAGCTCTTGAACAGCTAATTAGTGTCCTAACAAATCCACCTGTTCTGGCATATCCAGATTTTAGTCTACCATTTGTCCTGCATACCGACGCATCAGACCAGGGGTTGGGAGCCATTTTGTACCAACAGCAGAATGAGAAACTGAGAGTGATTGGGTACGGTTCCAGGACACTTACACCAGCCGAACGCAATTACCATCTGCACAGTGGGAAACTCGAGTTTCTTGCATTGAAATGGGCCGTGTGTGAGAAATTCCGTGATTACCTGTACTATGCCCCTCACTTTACGGTGTACACAGACAACAACCCGTTGACCTACATTTTAAGTACAGCCAAACTTAATGCAGTTGGTCATAGGTGGGTGGGTGAACTCTCAGATTTTCGGTTCGACATTAGATACCGGCCTGGGAAGTCCAATATAGATGCTGATACACTGTCTCGTTTTCCTCTTGATATGGAGACGTATGGGAAGACTTGCACTGAGGATTTCCCAGATGAAGCGGTGTGTGCAACATGGGATGGGAGTCAAGCAGCTTGGCGCAAAGATGTAGCATGGGTGGCAGCACTCATTACTTCTTCCAAAGGTTCTGACCAACAACCCCATTCTGATCTCCCGACCATAAGCCATGAGGATCTTGTCAAGGCACAAAAAGAGGATTCAGCCATAGGCCAGGTCAGAGAAATGAAAGCATCCAACATTACGTTAACAGAGGGAATACGTAAAACAGTTGGCAGAGACACTCAGAAATTGCTGCATGAATGGAGTAAACTCCGTTTGGAAAACAACCTCCTTTACAGATTCGCTGGAGAGAAAAAACAACTTGTCCTTCCTACCAAGTATCGACCATTAGCCCTGAAACATCTGCACAATGAGATGAGCCACGTGGGCACAGAGAAAGTGCTTCATTTGGCAAGGGACAGGTTTTACTGGCCCTTCATGGCTAAAGAAATTGAAGAATATGTCACTCAAAAGTGTTTGTGCATCAAAGCCAAGAAACCTGTCACATATGACCGGGCACCTATGTGCAGTATCACTTCCAGTTTCCCTCTAGAGCTGGTGTGTATTGATTATCTGCATTTAGAAGCCAGCGTGGGAGGGTTTGAATATATATTAGTAGTGGTTGATCATTTTACAAGATTTGCTCAGGCATATCCTACAAGAAATAAAAGTGGAAAGACAGCTGCTGAGCTAATGTTCAATGACTTCATTCCTCGATTTGGATATCCATCAAAGTTGCATCATGACCAGGGCCGTGAATTTGAAAATAAGTTGTTCCAAACTTTGCAGTTGTTATCTGGGGTGAGCCACTCACGAACAACACCATATCATCCCCAAGGGAATCCAGTCGAGAGGCTAAATCGTACCATCCTCCAGATGTTACGCACCTTGACTGATAGTGAAAAGCTGCGGTGGAAGGATCATCTCCCGCATGTTGTACATGCGTACAATTGCACACGCCACGAGTCAACAGGCTACTCACCTTTTTTCCTTCTTTATGGCCGTCACCCACACCTCCCAGTTGACTTGTTGTTTGGATTGGCTGGAGACAAGGAGTCGGAAACACCTAAAGGATATGCAGAGAAATGGGCAGAGCGGATGTCACAAGCTTACCGGATTGCCAGTGAAAGCAGCATCAAGGCTAGTGCAAAGGGGAAAGTGACATACGACAGGAAGGCAAAAGGAGTAACTCTGCACCCAGGAGACAGAGTTTTGGTCCGGAACTTCAGTGAACGTGGGGGACCGGGCAAATTACGGACTTACTGGGAGAAAGCTGTTTACTTAGTTAAAAGACAGCTAGCGGACAGCCCAGTGTATGTTGTCTGCCCTGAATCAGGAGACCAGAGTAAGACCAGGACGTTGCATCGCAACCTCCTTATGCTGGTAAACGACCTACCTGTGGAAGAGACACTGCACCAAACAAAGTTGGTTCCTGCCAGAAAACAGACCCACAAACAAAGGCAAGGAAAGGACACAAGAACAGAGAGGGAAGAGATTAATGGTGAAACATCTGATTCAGATGATAATTTCCCCTCAGGATACTGGCTTAGGGTACCAGCACAAAGAACTGAGCAAAGGTTTCCATACGAGACATCTCTGTTGCCTCAGACAACTTTGTCTCAAACTTCTGGGAGAACCTCTGAAACAGTTGGGGATGAAAATCAGACACCTACTGAATATTCACCAGAAGCCATCTTGGAACCTCTAAACGATGCACCCGAGCAAGACATGGACGCAACCATACCTGTCTCGCCCAGACCTGTGGAAGAGGAGGAGATCAACCGATCCGTAGGACCAGAGCCTGAAAATCAATTCATGATCCCTCCTACTGAACTTGATCAGACAGAGGTCAGGAGGTCAACACGCAATAAAAGGCCCAGGCACTTCCTCACGTATGACTCATTGGGGGAGCCATCAGTACAGTCACATGCAAATCTGAATGCAGTTTTTGTTCACCCAATGCAATATTCATATTTACCTAGTTCTTCACTGAGTGTGCAGTACCCAAATTATTTTTTGTGTACTCAACTTCCATGTTTCTACAACGACTTTGCGATCTTTTCAGCTTAATGCAGCTTACTTCAACATTGTTGTACTTATACTGACTTATGATCATTATGCTCCTTTCAGCAAATTTTTGAAAGATTAAGATATTTTTGCTATTTTAGCTACTATTTAGCTGTTTATGCAAATTTCAGCTTTTTCAGCTATTTCAACAATTTTTTTTAATCAATCCAACTTTTTTCAGCCTAATTCAGCAAAACCATGTTCTACCAACTTCCTTCTGGTAATTTAAGATATTTTCTGCTTGTTTTAGCTGTTGTTCAGCTGTTTTTGACCAATTTCAGCTGATGGCTGCCAATGTTACTTTCAAATGGCTTTAACTCAGCCATCTTTATTCATAGAGAGCTGAAATTTGGTGAGGTTGTAGCTATGGACCATCTCTAACATACATTAGGTGAAGCAGCCATTTTGATTGAACATGCAAATTAGGTGAGGCCGCCATTTTGGTTCAATATACAAGGCAGTTACTTGCCTTGCAAAGTAAGTCAATGCATGTATTGTTGCCATTTTGGTTCTACAATTAAAGTAGGTGAGGTAGCCATTTTGATTTAACAAGCACATTAGGTAAAGCGACCATTTTCATTGAACATGCAAGTTGGGTGAAGCGGCCATTTTGGCATTCACCAACATCATATTTACCACACACCATTTGTGAGCATTCCACCCAGATTGCTATGCGGTTGAGAAGGTTTAGTTGGTGAAATTGGGTTTAAGGACAATCTGTTTAAAGTTTTTTTTTATGTCAGAGCCATTTTTATTTTTGCCGGGAGTGTGTGATGCCCACTGGTGTGTGCTCACAAAAGTGGAAGAAAAAAACAAACAAACAAACATGCATTTCTTTAAATGTTTATGGGGTTCTGATAAGAAGATATTTTATTTGTTGTTAACAGGGGTTAGTGACGAGGGGTGTAATAACGGTGTTTCACCAGTAGGTGGCGCATGGGGACTTTGAGCTGCCTGTTGCTCAGCCGTTTCTCATAAGCTGAGAGAAACTGGAGCAACACAGACTGCGTCTCCCTGTGCTCATTTACTTGTTGTTTTTCCAGGTGAGAATAACCTTCAAGTTCATTGTAACCAAGTACTTTCGTCATTCAATACTGTTTGCAAAATGCTTAGAGATATGTGTCAATGTGTGAAAATATATTAGAAGAGTTTGTTTTGAATAAGTAGCCAAAAGGCTGTAATGCTAGTTGGTTAGCACTGACAGTTGAGCGGCAGTTGAGCAGGCTAGTTAGGTGCAACCACTGAATTACTAATGGTAATCACTTGTAAAGTAAGTAGGGATGTATATATATGTATATATATATTCCCTGGTATGAGTATTGTACTGTTATCAGGCTGTGTGGTTTATTTATGTTCTAAACACAGTGTTGGGAAGGTTAAACTGTGATTTAATGCATTCATTTAAAGTAGTTTGAATTCAAAGATAGTTATGCCAGTTTACAATAATTGTAACATACATGCCCATGAAATATGTCACTGTGTGTGAATAAATATGCATATAAAGTGCAGTGAATTGAAGGTACATGTTGCCTGAGGGAATTGTGACAAAATATGATGTTAATGGGATTATTCCTGTTTAAAGGAACGTTAATGTTGATGTTTATGTCTATGATGGAAAATGTCTACATAGATTATATATATACAGTAAATTACTGAACTATAAATTGGGCTGTATTGACAATTAAATGAGCTGGTTTGTTCAATAAATAAGCTGAGAGAAACTGGAGCAACACAGACTGCGTCTCCCTGTGCTCATTTACTTGTTGTTTTTCCAGCATCATCTGCTGCTAACGGGTCCGGGATTCTGACACCCGTTACACTTGGTTAAATTTTTTATCAATTGCGTTGAAAGTCCAGCTGACCAAATCCATAACAGTAATTTACGATTCGGAAGATGTGTAAATAGAAGCTCCGATTCACAGGACAGAGATCAAAAAGCAGGAGGAAGGCAGGAGAGGGGAAAAAAGCATACGTCTTGCTCGAGGGCCAGTGGGGGGGAGTATACTGTAGCCTGCAAACAGCTAGACTTGTTTGATAGCTATTAGCAACCCAAATGTTTGTTTTTATTGCACTCTTGTGTTTTTTAACATATTTTTAGTGCAAGTTTCAGGAACCTTTTGTTATTAACAACCAAACCACACTCTTGTAAATGAACAATCAGAGCACTGACCAACGCATGAAGACTCAAATCTCTCAGCTTTGGTCAGTTTTGAGACCACCCTAGCATTTTCTCCACCTGCTTCTCGAGGCGCTGGCGTCTATTTCCAGCAGTCGCTCCGTGAGGGGCGGGGGACACCCTGGACAGGTCCATCACAAGGACACAAACAAGACAAAATCGTTCTCACTCACACTTGGGGACAGTTTAGTCAATAAACCAATTAGCCTAAAATGCATGATTTTGATTTGTGGGTGGAGACCAAAGTACCCAGATAAAATCCATACAACATGAGGAGAACATGCAAACTCAACCCAGAAAGGTCAGGGGACGAACCTGTGACCTTCTGGCTGAGAGGCAACAACTCTAACCATTCCAGCTTTGGCACTCTGAATAAAATAAGGACTCCTCCGTGCATTTAATGCACCTCCGATGATTTAAACCATCCCTGATGGACCAGATGAGATTCACAAGAAAAACATGTATTCAATTTGTGCCCAGATCTGGTTGTTTGAGTCATTTGTTGACTTTATTTGACATTAAGTGTTGTAAAAAGATAAATGGATTAATGCATCTAAAGTGCTAGAAAGTGATTAAACAATAGATACCTTTTTATTGCCGTTTCAGTGCCCGGCTCTTTGGTTTGTATCACTTCAAGCTTTTACAAATATTCTACTAGATTATGTCTTTTTTTTTTTTAATCCAATCATTGGATGACGCCATATTGGATTTTATATTCTTTTTAGTGATGATGTATAATATACATACAGGTAGTCCCCGACTTACGAGCGCATCAACATACGAGGTTCCGGACTTACGAGCTGACTAACGAACAGTAAAGTTGTACAGAACATACAGAAAATACAGCACTGGTATGTGTTTTCAGATGAAAGTGTGTTAGCTAACCGTTTGTAAACAAGTTTCTGAGCATGTTTATGAACTAGTATGTATGTTTGTGTTGAAAAACAAGTGTTCGTAGTAGCGCTAGCATAAATTTTCCAACTTACGACCGAAAATCCGGACTTACGAGCGACGCGTGTTTCGTGTTCCGACATACGAGATTTCGTCTTACGAGCACCTCGCAGGAACGGAACTCGCTCGTAAGTCGGGGACTACTTGTATTTAATTAGATTAATCAAGGTAGAAATCTGGAAACTTTCTTGTCATGGAAATATTGGCCGAGTTAGCAACAATCTTTGTCCATCATGGAAAATATTGTTTGAAATCCCAAATTCGTGTGAGGAGTCATAAATGACCAAAATGAATAAATGTGCAACATAAGCTTGACGGGGAACATTACTTTTTTTTTTCTTTTGAAATTTGTATTTTTAGTGTCATGTGTCTGTGTGTTTAACTGATACTCAGCTGATAAAATCTATCTACAGAGAGACCAAACGCAAACAGTCTTAAAATTGTATTTCCTGCTAGCGTAGGGGGTCACCAGAATAGAACAGTTTGCTGCCACGGCATTTAGACGCAGAAAAAGTGACAAGATGAAAACATCTCCTTCGTTCCACAACTTCTAAACTTATAGTTCAGATCGTTAGTAGCAACTTTGTGTGAACAAGCTATGAACAACAAATATCTTACCTGCTGTAGACAGTTTTTTTTAATCAATCTAAGTTTGGAGAAATGGTGATTACCGGTATTTATCTAGGAGCTGAAAATATGATTTTAGCCTCATGCAGACTAACCCATCTCATTAATCATAATTAAACTTTACAATCTACAACAGGAAATAATATTTCCACAAAACACATTAGAATATTTATACTGCCGCTTTAAGGTGCAGACATTTTTGGTTGAGTTGTTGGCACCTGTTTGTATACTGCAAGTCAATATGTTCATAAATTCACAGGAAAAGGTTGGGTTGTACACATGACAGTAAAGATTATTTTTTTAGTGTTGATTTTCAAATTTCCACTCAGGAGGTGGTTTCCCTTAGAGATTAAGCAAAGCTCTGTATTAATAGTGATAAGAGTGTGCGGTGGTCTTGGGATTGTAACCTGCAACCTTTCAAGCTGACTATACAGGCTACAGCCACCCCGCCCACTGAGGATTGCAGGGGAAGTCACAAAAAGGAAGAACAATTCAAGTTGTGGTGGGGAGGGAAGAGAAATGTCATTTATGATGGACGAGAACCACAAACTGTCCATTTGGATTCATCCATCCATCTTTACCAGCTCATTGCTTTTCAGGTTGTGGGGTCACTGGTGCCCATGCAGCAGCCACTGTGCGAGAAGCGGGGGACACAAGGTCTCCAGTCCATCACAGAGACACAGAGACAAATGAGACAAACATTCACGCTCTCACTCACACCTAGGGACAATTTAGAGTCACCAATCAGTCTTAACATGCATGTTTTTCGCAGAAAATCCTTAAAAATCTCTGAACGTCACAAAAAACAGTTTGTTACGGGCTGCGTCCAAAGAAAACATGTGCATATGCACAAGTTTTACATGTTAGGAACACACACACACACACACCTCACTATCAGGCTGACCATCGTGAGAGTTACAGGAAGTTGGCCCTGCTACAGTTTCCTGTCCAGCCCTCTGATGGCTCCCCCTTTTCCTGGAAGCTGAAGACAGAGTCCATCGCACACCCAACAGCTGCAGGGACACAAACACACACTTTTTCCTCTTCCACTCCATCCAGCGCTCAGACGCTCACCTCTCTCTCTCTCCGTCTGCTTAGAAACGAGAAGTGGCCGAGAACGTACCGTCCTTATCTCGCCCTTTATCTGAACTCTTCTTCATTTTTGCTTCTCTCTGTCTGGTTGACGACCACAAACAAGAGTGACAATAAAAGAGTTGTACTCGTGCACACACACTGGGAAGTGTTTTCAAGTCAGACGAGAAAGTCATTGTTCTCCATTAGGTTCCTGTTGACCAGATACTCCTTGCCTTCCTCTCTCTGCGCAGTAAAAGCTGTAAAATAATCTGAACTACTGTGCAGTAATTTAACGAAAAGGCCTAATAATTCATTAGAGGAACGCATCTCGCCCACCGCTTTTCATCTCAATGTTCTCAACTGATGGTGAGAAGTGCAGGTTAAAAGCAGCTAAGATGAGAAGCTAAGCTACGAGCTAAGCTAACAGACCGAT